>JAOBRG010384905.1:0-10927 GCA_027574985.1 Umimayanthus nakama | reverse complement strand
AAAAGGACCAAGAACGTCGACTCAGACTCTAATGCTGAAAGCGCTGGAGAAGAGGGTGAAGGAAAGGACAAGAATCAAACCAAAAAGAGAAAACGGAAGAAAAAAGACAAAAAGGATGCGCGGCTTCCTCATCTGCGGGTCATTTCAAAGTGAGTAACTAAATGTACAATGAGATTTGCCGTATAAATTTGGGGAAGCTCATTGGGACTAACGAAGTCCAACAGCAATTTAGAGTTTAAGGTCGCTTTTCATTTGTCCGTCCTGGCTTACCAAAAAGAACTGGCTCTAGCCAGTTGAAATGGAAAGTCCAAGGCGCGTGTACGTTTTTCCGCTCTTCAGATTCCCGCGCTTTTTGCCGACCAGAGCGGGAGAACGGAGTGGTTGTAGTGTAGGGGCTAGAACCATATCTGAGAGCTGGTGCGTTTCATTTAAGAAGTAGCAAGGCAGACCAGCCAAACATGAAAAACGGAAATTGGCCTCAGTTAAAGAGGATGAGAAATATATATTTTTGGAGTCGAAAGTCGCTTTCCAATAGTCCATTCTGGCCGCCCGAAAAAGGACTGTTTCTGGCCAGTTTGAATGGAAAGTTCCAACCAAAGGTGCGTTTGTACAGTTTTCCCGCCACAACACCCCAAGTTGCCGCGCTTTGGCCCACCGGAGCAAATCTATTCTGGCCAGAACCATATCTGAGAGTTCGTACGTCCCGTTGAAGAACTGAGTAGACGAACCGGTCAGACTGGGCAAAACGATTGCAGCTAAAAGCTCGTTTTTCATTTGTCGGTTTTAGCCGGCCGAAAAGAACTGGCTCTGTCCAGTTTAAATGGAAAGTTTGAAAGTGCACGTGTATATATTTCCCGCCACAACTCTCCCAATTCCCGCGCTTTAGCCGCAAAGCGGTAGAACGCAGCGGCTCTGATCCATGAGTAAGGCCGTTCTGGTCAGAACCAGTTCTAAGAATTCAAAGAAGTGACTGCTCGGACCGGACAGCCGAGACCGGACAAACGAAAAGCGACTTAAGTTATTCAAACCTTTTTGTTTGCCTACATAGTATTTCTTGTAAGCGATTTTCTTATTATTGTATTTCTACTTGTTCCATCGGGACGCCACTTCCCGAAATCATGATTTATTGTGAAAACAAGTTATTTGTAGAGTTTTAAAAGTCGTTTCTTTGCTGATGCGCTGAAACGGCACTTTGTGTTTTTCTGCTCCTCAAAGGTTGGACTGGCTTCAGCTGAAGGCAGAATACAAAGAACTTCAGCGACAGTCGATGCAAGCTCTTAAAGCTCAACTCGTGCAACAATCACAGACGAACGATAAGGAGACTGAGGCGAGTGTGAGGGCGCCAGTGGTTAAGAAAGAAGTAAAAGAGGAAGAAAAACCAGTAATCGAAAAACTTCCATACACCCCTGGGGTGGTGTTGAAATTTGCATCTCAAACCGCAGACGTGAAGAAAAAAGACGTTAGGGTTGGTACCAAACCATGTAGTTCTGCTTCACGTTTGTTCAAGTCTAAGCCCTGTTGAGTATATATATCTTGTCATATTCGTGAACCTTAACCATTTATCGATATGTCAAAATGTAACATACCCTGCAATAAGTCATAGCCAAACGACTTTCTACAATTAATGTGAAACGTGATAATAATAATGACAAGAAGAAAATTAATACTACTACTACTACTAATAATGATAATAATAATAATAATAAAAGCAATAATATTAATAACAATAATAATAATAATAATAATAATAATGACAAAAATATTAACAATAGTAACAGTAATAACAATAACAACACAATCTTCAAAAGAAATGAAAACTCTTCAAGATGTAAAATGTATTCCATAAAATCCAGTACATAATAACACTAACATTATTATTATTTATTAATAATAATAAATAATTATTATAACGATAATAACAATAATAATAATAATAATAATAATAATGCGCCTTTTCCAAAATTCAATAGCACAGTTACATGTTTCATAAAGATTTAAAATTAGAAAACGTAGCACTTTGCTTAAAAGATAAAAATGATAAGCAATGTTAAATCATGAAAATGTCGAGTAACTAGTGCAAAAAGCCTAATATGAACGGTTTTAGCTCGTTTTGTGAAAACGGTCAGCGACTGGCTGTTTTTAAGGACCAGCGGAATGGTATTCCACAGCGCTGGAGCGGCAACTGCAAATGCACACGTATCATCTGCCAGTACTGTGTATCGAATCTTATTGCAGGAAATGTTGTCCAAGTTGGCACCAGTGGCGTACTTGGATTTACAAGAGGGAGATCGACAGGTTTGTAGACTGTAGATAGTGGCAACCTTAAGGATGTTCACACTTGTCAGATAAGCATTAGTATAAACACAAACGTAACCATTAGCACTAATATTAACATAAGCGTAGGCATTAGCATAAAGGCCCATGCAAACGGACGCGGCAAGTCACAACATTGTTGCGTGTTGTTGGAGGTTTTTTGCTAACAATATTGCGTCCGTTCAGCTTGGGCCTAAAAGTTTTTCAGGTATCAAACTATACGCAACAAGTGCCAACAATGATGTGGTTCCATGCAAACGGACGCAACATGTTGCGCCCAACAATGTTGCGTCCGTTTGTATGGGCCTTAAGTATAAGAATTCTAAGTAATAAAGGAAAAGACAAAGTGTGATGGGATGGACAGATGAATGGATGGGGTCTTTAGCCGTGTAGATCAACTCACTCGGAGACGGAGATTGGGATTACCTCTTTGCTTATTGCTCTGTTCGCTGCAAGGTTTTCACTGAAGACTTCAATAGAGACTAGTAACCGGAAGATAGTAGAATACTGACAATGAAGAGTCAAGATTGGCAATGAAGCAGTTGTACAACCGCTTATACACTGACTGTCCAACTCTAAATGTGTCAATCAAACACACGTGGCTTACCTTAGTCCTATTGGCTGATGCTATTGAAAAGCAATGCTTTTATTGTATCCCAAATTATTTTAAAGCCAATATCCCTATACAAAACTTTTTCTTATAAAACATGAAGGTGACTGAGAAAAGAACGCTGCTATGTAAAGTCTATCATACCAGGAAACTGTGGCTGAGTTTTCATAACAAAATCTTTACTAGAATCTTGCGAAAAAGGCGGGAAATATGTTACGAAACCCACTACGTAACTCACAAGACATACTGCGTCATGGAGTCTTATTGCACATGACTACTAAACTTGGCTTATGTGAAAAACAATCATGTCAATCAACTTTAGCAAAATTCGCACGGTTCTTTAACGTGGACTTGAGTCTCACTTTTTTTTGTTTTGTCAGTTAAACTAATTCAACATCAGTCATCACTTAACACCAGGATTTTTGCTGTTTCCCGTTCGATTCTAAAAATCCAAGTTTTTTACATCCCTAGCCTCAGTCCTGAGCATGAAAAATAACAACAAAACCGAGGAAAACAAACCCCAAATTGAAAACACCTTGAAATCTTCATACGTTCGTGCAAGTTTAAAGTCCGGTATACATGCTATTAATATCCTGTGATCGTATAGCACATGGGTATTAGTACAGACAAAAACACTTCACTAATTTCGTTCGGGTGTCCAAAGTACACAAGGTTTATAAAAACACTATTTCAACACTTGTCTCATTCAAAACACTTTGTCTGGAAACTTCCAATATTTCCGTCGTTACAAAAGGAACACCAAGTGTGCCACGAGACGAAACAAGTTCGTACTATCGCCTCTTCTGTTCCTTTGTAATGTAGATTAGTCACTACTAGGCCCTACTACTAGGATATCCTGTACTCGTCTAGCTGGTTTGACTTTTCAACCTTAGTTATCAAATACTTTATTTGTATTATGAAATACTAAACCCTATGAATATAACTCTTTTTTTCCTGTAATACTTTGATTTTATTTCCTTTGGAAAAACACTTGCAAATAATAATATTGATGGCGAGTACAAATGAAAATTGAACTTGAACTTGTAATTCAGATTTCTATGTCTATGCCTATGTAGGAGAAATTAAAGCGCCCGCTACGAATGAAATAAAGCAGCTGCTTTAAAGGCTAATGATGGCTGTTCAAAATACGCAGAAAACAGGTTCTTTTTACCGTTGGTGTTCCAGTCTAAACTGTTTGTTTCGTCACAGGGCTTCGTCCGCTTCCATACAGCCAACAAATGTCAAGAGGTTCTGGACAAGTTTTCTTCAACAGAGATCAAAATTGATAGTCTTCAGGGTGAGTGCACGCAACCTTAATCCTTTTTCTGTGAAACGTGCACGTGACATTTTGTTTGTCGCAGCACCAGATTCAGGTTTTAATAGCCAAACACGTGTCGGCACATTATAATGCTTTCAACCCTATCAACTCAGTATCGATATCATTTCTCTTGGAATTGTAATGTCAAAACAGCAGTGGGTGGTTTGAGTTTATAAACGTATTCTTCATGAGGTAGTCTCTTCGTCTTGGTATCTTTCAGGCGACGAAGAGAGAAAGTACTGGGAGAAGATCAACAAGGATCGAGTGGCGCGGTACCAGGCCAAGAGAGACAAGAAACGGGGAAGTGAGAAGGTGCTGACACGTAGTGACAACAATAGCAACAATTTTTACGCACACCAGTTGCGCACAATCGCGCACTTTTGTTAAAGACGTACCGTTGACCATAGAACATGCAAATGATCATTTAGTGGTTTGTCATTTATTTCAAGCATCGCGAACGTTGCTAATTAATTTGGTGTAAAAAAAATTTGCAAAAAATTGCTATTGTTTATTTTTTGACAGCAAATCTAGAACAATTTGGAAATACTACTCGAATTTTTCGAGTTTGCTAGTGGCTGGTTCGAGCCCTGATATGCTATAATGGCGCTGCTATATTCTAGCGTTCTAACTACTGAGCCTAGCGTAGTTTTTTGAGCAAATGTAGTGTTTTGGTGATCTTATTTTCTAAAACCACAGACGATACAGAACTGAGTAAAATTCTCCGCGCAGCCTGGAGTTTCTTTATACTCACTGGTCAGTTTTGCTCGACCAGGCGCTGCTATTTTTAACACAAAGACCGTCTCATGATGGAGAGCGTCTTCATTAACAACTCGCTGTTTGTTTATTGTAGGTTGTGAAGAAAGTCGAGGCTATGCAGAGCAAGCGAAGGCACCAACACTTTGACTTGGATGGAAACGAGAGTTAACTGCGAAGTCTTGATCTGGGAGTCTATACTCTCTATATAGCGTAGCATGTGAGGCAACTCCAAACCGTCTTAGAAAAGGAGGACTGCAGCGGTGATAAAATAGCCATCCATAACGTTCGTCCCGGTTATAGACTTGGAAGACTGGATCGGGACTACCGCGTGTCAAGCCTCGTGCATTTTTGGCTTTTTTTGTGTCACATTTTTTTTTGCCAATATTGTGCACACGAACACAATTACTCTGTCGATTTCAAATGCGGCAAAAAGCTAGGATGCCAGTGTCAAGACACAAGACGTTGTACACATGAAAACATACCAAAATTTTACATTACAGGAGCCCAAACGTGTCTCGCAGAAAATGTGCTCGTTTGGACGACGATTTACTGCTCAAGGAAGGAAACCCAAATAGTTCGTGCGCGGCTGACAGTGTGTCAGAATAGATGTTTTACGGAAATTGTGCCCGTGTGGAGGAAACTTTGCTGCCCAATTATAAAAGCTCAAACAGTTTGTGCGAAACACATCATTCGATAAAATAGCAACAGGATTCATCCTGGGAGTCTTGATTGGAATGTGGTTGACAATCACTTTATGTTTCTTTTGTGTGTTACGATAAAATTGTTGAGCTGGTCGTCGATGATAACAGGCGGCAAATGAACCCTCCTTTGGTCAGCGGAAGGTATCACTTGAGATACTTACACATCATTTCATCTTACTACTTTTAAACCACAGTATTTGCTTAGTAGTATTGGGCGGCCAAACCCTACTGGGTACCCCTTCACTGAAGTGTTCATTAGCCGCTAATTAGCATCTTGTATACCCACAATCAGGTCCCATCTAACGTTTTAGCTCAATTGGTAGAGCAACGGTAATCTGTTCCGGAGGTCGTGGCTTCAAATCCCACCGGGCTTAGCGATTTTCTTTCTTTGTCCGTGCTGGCAAATAGTCCAATTCATTGTACGTTCCTGAAAGGTAGCCAAGCCTCTACACGAAACCGAGGCGAAAGATGAGTTGGTACAGTAAGAGAAACTTGTGCAAATTTATCATAAAAAAGAAACTTGTTCGTAGGTTTATTGTTTTAACTGTGCGAACTTAACCTTCACCTTCACTTCATGTGGAAGCTTGATTACCTTTCAGGAGCTGCGAATATACTAATCTCGTTCTCCTACTGTTACTGAAGATAATATATCAGACGCAGTCAGTTTTCGTTTTCATTTGCTCATAGTGTAGTTGTCAGTCTCATGTGTAGAACTATTCTCTTTAGAACCTTTAAACACAGTACGCGTGCAGTTGAAATATTTTGGAATAGAAGTCAACATCAGGTTGGCTGCCCCGAACATTAACCCTTTTGAACGTAAATACGAACTACTATCCACGTTTTTAAACACGACACCATTTGTCACATACTAGTTTATCCACAAGTATCACAATTGAGCATGTTGTAGAAGGGAGGGAAAGGCTGCAACCAAACTCCCGCATAGTAAATGCCGTCATCTTGGGCCAGTTCAATAAAACTCTTGTAGCTGAAGTTCGGGACCGACCATTCTGTCTCGTGGGGAACTCGGAGCGGGGTGGGGCGGGGGGGGGTGACAGTACTCATATATAAATGTGACAGGGAAGCGAGATAATTTTGGGGTTTTCTCTTTATGAATACTATTTTAGAAGGGAATTTTACCCCAGCAGGGGTCCAGTAGAAATGAGCTCCTGACCCCAGGTGTTCTTTGAGTTGGGCAGAGATTATTTTAATAACATTTAGAACTTTGTTACCTCGACCTCCTCAACACTATTATATCAAAGCATTCATTATTGGTTTTTAGAAGTACCTGTTTTTCACATCAAAGAGCTGTAGCAAAGCCAAATTTGCTGTGGAGGGGGAGTGGGAGGGGCGTCTATGACAGCCTCGTGTAAATTTGTATATAAGTATACTGTCTCTAAAGTAGCATTTCTATCATTCTTGGAGTCGTTTTCTTTTTTCAGAAACTGTGAATCACTTGAGGAGCAGTTTTTTTTACATTCAGTACTGTCAAACCCCGTTATATCGAACTTGTTTGTTTTGAACTCCCCGGCTAACTCGATCAAACTTAGCTATCTTAAATACCCCGCATTTTTGTAGTATTTCTGTTCCCTTGGACTCCTTAGTTTCGAAGTTTAAGGTTACCGTTCACGTTGCAACGGATCAAAATACCGGAATTGAGGTTTTAGCAGATTATAAATAAACTTCAATTGAATTTTTAGTGAAAAAATGTTTGTCAGTATGTCTAATAGTCTGCGAGATTTGACGAACGAAAGGTTTACTGGAAGTAAAAAAGCACCATATGCGGCGTACTTTAGGAGTGAGTTTCTCGAGACTTGTTTTGGCTAAAACTGCAACAACGCAAAGGATCAATGCTCCCTCAATTTTTATCCGCAAACCGTCAAATTTGGCAAGTTCATTAAATAAAATCTGAAGATGAAAACCCTCCTGGCGAATTTTAAAACCTCGCTCCAATTGTTTTCAATAACTCAAATAGGGAATTTTCTCGCATTCGAATTGTTTCGTCGGTTTCGAATATTGTTTTCTCGATATCGAATATTATTTTTGTGGATTTCAATTTTTGTACTTCTGGACTTTGAGTATCATTTTGTTTCGATTTGTAACATTGTTTTTTTCGATTTCGAATGTTTTTGTCGGTTTCGATATTTTGTTATTTCGAAAACCTTTAGAATTCTCGACTTAATATTTGCATATGTGGACTCTTTTTCTTTTATTGGAACAACATTTGTGTTTTGGACTTTGTATTTTATGATGTGGATATTTTGTCCGCAACGAAACGCCATAAGTACCTGAAGGGAAGTAAACATCGCTTCGAAATAGCGGGGTTTCGATTTTTCGGGGTTCGAGTTATAGGGATTAAAATCATTACAGGAAATGTATGAGGCAAATTGGTTTTGCTTCGAGTTAGCGGGGAACTCGAGTTACCGAGGATTCGAGTTATTGGGGTTCAACTGTACATTCAAATACTTTTCTGGATCAGTTTCTAGGTCCGTGCGAGCACTGTACCGTTGGGGTAGAAGTCAGTATGGTTTATGCCAACCTCTTTATTGCGGACTTCGAGTTAGCGGGGGAATTGAAGTTACCGAGGGTTCGAGCTATCGAGATTCAACTGTACATTCAAAGACTTTCCTGGATCAGTTTCTAGGTCCGTGCGAGTAATGTATCGTTGGGGTAGCAGCCAGTATGGTTTATGCCAACCTCTTTATTGCGGAATTCGAGTTAGCAAGGAATTGAAGATACCGAGGGTTCGAGCTTCAACTGTACATTCAAATACTTTCCTGCATCAGTTTCTAGGTCCGTGCGAGCAATGTACCGTTGGGGAAGCAGCCAGTATGGTTTATTGCCAACCTGTTCCCAACTCAGGGTTGCCACTGTAAATTGGATGTGAAATTCAAGGACTTTTCCAGGACTTTCCAGAAATTTTTCTAGCAATTTCAAGGACCTTTGTGCCAAATAAAATAAACGATATTTAAACAATTATCTTTCCCTGTATGCAAATTCTGCAATAAGCTTTACAAGATTTGCTTCTGGGGTAAAATTCAGCCAGTGTTTCTATTTTCAAACATTGTTATATCTAAGATTGAACTCCGATTATGACAATTTTGATTAGTTTTTGCGCTTAAAGGTAAAATTTTTTGCCCATTCCAGGATTTTCGAGGACCACAACCCAAATCCCAGGACTTTCCAGGGCCTGGGATTTTTTTTACCATTTCCAGGACTTTCCAGGATTTTCAAGGACCGTGGCAGCCCTGCCAACTTTAGTACTAGGTTGGGAAACGGAGGTGCAAGGGATGAGGAAGAAGGATTCCAAAAAGGAAAGGGAGAAGGGGAGGGGAAAGATGAGGCTATGTGGCAGGTCGATGTTTCAAACTTACTCTGGAGGAAACCCACAGCGGTGACACAGCCGTTAAGGAATACTCTTCTGTCACACTGCTGTCCAGGCTAGTGTCACGGAGGTGACAATTGCCACTAGTGTGACATCGATGGTAGTAACAGTACTGTGACAGCGGTGCACTAAATTGTGTTGTGACAGCAGTGACTTAGATAGCAACAGCAGCAACATCAGTCATTAGTTTAGTGTGTAAAATGTGTGTGTGTGTGATGTAAATTGACAACGCTGAAACAACGATGACAATCACAAAGCTGTGCCATTACTGTGAACACTAGTGTGGTAGTGTTGACAACTGACCACGCTGTGGCAGTGATGTTCACATTAGTGTGACAGCGTTCTGAACCTTAGTGAAAGCAGTCACAACTGACAGTCGCACCGCAGTCGTATTATAGACTGTCAGTTGCCATCTCTCTCTTAGTAATATGCACATCGTTATCTCAGCACTGCCGCTACCACGTCTGTCCGAGCTCTGTCACTATCAGCGCTGTATTACTGCCATCAGCATCATCGCCGTAACAACGCTGTCCTCGTTTTCGCTGTCACAGCGCTGTGCACATTCGTATCTAACCGCTATAGTATTTCTCCAATACATCCGATATGGAATGACACGAACTAAGAAGAATCAAAACAAGAACTATACATTTGAACAAGTTTTTATCCACAAATGAAATAACGTCAAGGTTTCGTTAGAATCAAAACAGAAGACGGAACGAGACCCAACTCTTGAACAGTCTTATTCATATCGGCCTCTGAAAAGGTCTTGCGAGGGAAGGAAATCATGAGAGCAAATGGTTGGTTTCCGTCCGTCCTGTTTGTGGTCACGTGAGAGTACACGGTAGACAACGTGTCCGAGGCTTTGAACTGACTGGTGATCGCAGCGCCATTTGTTAGACGGAACTACAAAAAGAAGAAGGAAATGAAATGATAATCGGTGCTGAATTTTGAAGCAAGATTTTCTGCACGAAATGCCACCAAAATGATCCCTTGAAGGCGTGCTTATGCCGACACTGTAAATACGATACTACTTTTTGCTTTCGGTAAATCTGTATCTGTTTTTCTCCATTGGGTTCTGTGTGTATTTCTTAAAATTTTTAAGGAACTGAGGGATTGTTTAGGGTTTCTAATCATCAGTGTTTTCCGGTGGAGGTTGGGTTTGTGTAGACATGTATTGATGCGGACACAATATCCTATTGTCTGTTTACTTGTCACTGGCGTTTATATTATTGACTGAATAAATAAACAAATAAATAAATAAACAAACTGTCTTATAAATGTAAAATACAGTGAAACGGCGTATGTCGTACATTTCTTCTATTAAGGTTTAAGCCCCAGCCTGTAATGAGCCCCCAGTCTAATAAGCCCTCTGTCGGAGGTGCCGAAAGCCAAATAAAAACCCAGCCTCTAATAAATCTTCTTTCCAATGAGCCCCTCGCCAGAGGTGCCAAAAATTACATAAGTACCCAGCCTCTAATGCATCCCCCCTCCCCCCCTTCCCTCCGTTATGAACCTTCTGGATTAGTGCCTTCATGAGTGTGTCAGACCACTTCCCGGTCCCGAGCCCAATAGGGTAAGGACGGCACAAGCACACAGATTTAAATCTTTTTCAAAACAAACTTGATGTCTATTCACAATACAGCTTTTTCCGTGTATTTGGGGAGATATTTACAATATCGAGAAAGTTAACTTTCGGACACTGTTTTAATTTACGTTTATCATTTAACTTGATAAAAGGACCACATTTGATCACAAAGCCAGTAACCATGGAAACTCACCTGAATCCTACAAGTAGTGTATTCTTTCTTCTCTGTCGTCGTGGGAGGGGTGGAAGGCTGTTGCTTTGC
>JAOBRG010384893.1:0-25348 GCA_027574985.1 Umimayanthus nakama | reverse complement strand
TTTTAGCGCAATTAGCTTGTGAGTCAGTTTTTAGTGTAATTACCTTGTGGCCCAGAATCGGTCTTTTACTACTACTAATAACATGTAGGATAATTATTATAACAATGATGATGAGGATGCTGCTGATAATAATAACAATAACAGTAACAATAACAATTACAATAACAATAAAATAACAGTAATAATAATAATAATAACAACAACAGAAATAATAATAGTATTAATATTAATGATAAGAATAACAACTTCAACAATCTTCTCGACTGCTATGCAATAGAATAGCAATATAAACACTAGGTAAACTCTCAAAAGTCCAATAGCTATAAAGTTTTCGCTAATCTGGTCATGGAGGGTCAAATAAACTCAACGCTACGTTTTTTGAGTAGTGATGATGGTGGGCGTTTGCTGCCTTTAGCTGGGGATGTTATGACGCAACTGCACAAGAAACAACCGGAAGCATAGAAGCTAAGCTTGGCTCGCTATTGTTTCGTCCTATGGAGGATATTTCTGAGATATTACATCAGGAAATTGATGTGGTATATATAGAATGAAGTGTGATGGGAAATATAAATGATTATTGTTCTTGTTGCTAAACCTGACAGGTCCTACAAATATAGTGCTATGTTAATAAGGATTGCTGCTTCTTCTGCGTCTGTTTCTTCTTCTTCTTCCTCTTCCTCTTCCTCTTCTTCTTCTTCCTCTTCATCTTCTTCGTCTTCGTCTTCTTTCTTCTCTTTCTTCTTCTTCTTCTTCTTCTTCTTCTGCTGCTGCTGCTTCATCTCCTTCTTCTTCTACTTCGTATTGTTTTTTTTTTTATCATAATTATAAACATAACTGTTCTTAGTATCTGTCCCTGAAACCGACAGGGTCCTACTCCAGGCTTGCTGTGATGTTCAACTTTGAGCGCAGCATCGGTTTCTTCCTGATCCAGACGTACATTCCGGCCTACCTGATTGTCATGCTCAGTTGGATCTCGTTCTGGATCAAACACACGGCCACGCCCGCCCGCATAGCCCTCGGTATCACCACCGTCCTTACCATGACCACCCTGACAAATAGCGCCCGTGCATCGCTCCCACGAGTCAGCTATGTCAAATCAATCGAGTGGTTTCTTATCGTATGCTTTCTCTATGTGTTCGCCTCACTTATCGAATTCGCCTGCGTGTCGTACGAGTTTCACGTGAAGATGAGAAGGGGGTTCCGTGTCACTATTTCGGCTGCAGCAAGCGACACCATACCACTCAATAAGGTATAACACGGTTTTACTGGCTTGTTTGTTTGTTTGCTTGCTTGTTTGTTTTAAATAAACCAAGAATAACAAGCAACAGCATACCACTCAATAAGGTACAATATCTTTGTTTGTATGCTTGTATGTTTGTTTGCTTTTTGTTATTTGTTAATACATCAGGTACAACAAGTGACACGACACCACTCAACCAGGTTAATATGGTTTTTATTGTTTCTTTGTTTGTAACTGACATATTAAGTTCAACAAACGACAGGAAATGACTAAACAAGATTCGATGCGGTTTATTTGTGTGTATGTGTGTGCATGAAAGAGTGTCGTTTAATATGTATCCAGTTGAGCAGTCGACACCTTACCACGCCACAAGCTACGATATAACAAGGAGGACACTTGAAGCGAGGTTGGCCACGATAAAGCTAATTGTTTATTTATTTATTTAATTATTCATTTATTTGTTTATTTATTTATTTACTTATTTACTTATTTATTTATTTATGTGATTGTTATTGACATATCAAGTTCAGCATGCATCACTTTACCACTCGACAGGCTACGATTTTACATTGGTTTGTTCTTAACAAATCACGTTTAGAAAGCAACAACATACCTCTAAAACAAAGTACAGCACAGTTTGTTTGCTATATTATTTGTTATTAATACACAATTTATAGCAAGCAACACTATACTACTGAAGAAAGTAGAACACCACTCATCAAACTGTTTGCTATTTTAGGATCCGGTCGAAAAACAGGAGATTGCGTGCATGATGGACGAGAGCGAACACACGAGGCTGCGCTCCAGAAAACCGCCCCTGCTTCCGTTCACGAACAGCCCTCGCAATGGCTTCAAGAAAAATGTGCGGCTACAGAAACAGCGATCATTCACCAATAAGGAAATCGAGGCGATGGACTCAGTGGTTGACAATGTGTCGCGTGTTCTGTTCCCAACCTCGTTTGTGATAATTAACACTATTTACTGGGTTGCCAGCTGGTATACATCCGACTAAATACAATGGCAGTGGGAGGAACACGACCTGCTGAGAGCCGAGCGGGGAAATACTGAAAGATGGTTAACCAACCTGTGGCGGATCCAGGGTTGGTTTGGTCGAACCCCCTAAAGTGAAACAAACACTAATATCTTGGCCATACTGTTTCTTGTGAAAAAAGACTTTTTAAATAACAATAAGAAAAAAGACAATGTAGGCAGATGTTTATCCGAACCCCCCTTGACTAAATCTTGGATCCTCTCCAACCAACGGAAGATTTCTGAAGAGTATTATTACACAGATATTATTCGGGTTTTGATGAAAACAACTCATCAGAAAATAGGGTTGTTTTGCAAACTTTCCAGTGGCTGCTAAAATGATCCTAAGAGCTGAAACAGAGAGTAGATCTGACAGCTATGCTCTTCGAGTCAAGAGCAACAGTAACATGCGAATAATAAGAGAATTAGTCATCATGATGAAAATTATAAACGTTAATATAACTTTAGGTTACTAATTTAGCGAGCACTTAATACTAGCAGCTACTAGCGGTTTCTTTAAAATCGTTAAATTCGCTAACATTAGCAGCCGCTAAAAAGAGTAACCTTAACATAGTAAATAAATAATAACAACAATGATAGTACTACTACTAATAATAACAATATAAATAGTAGTATAAATTCCTTGTACACATTTGAAACCACGATGCGCTGCATGCTAAATATAATAAAGAATCATATGTTCCAGTAAACGAAGGCAAAGTCAAGTGCTAAAACTACCATAAAACTCGCGAAGAGCTTCAGTTAACAGAGCTGCTGCAAACGATAACTTTTTATGTATTATTCTAAGGAGATCTTTTAAAACTAATATATCTTTTAAAGCAGATTTAAGAGCCGTAACCGAATAAGAAGATTAACTGTGTGTCAGGTAACATGGTCCATAGGTTGGGAGCAGTGTGTGAGAAGGGACAATGAATATAGTTAGCAAGATTAATGAATTGAGAACAGATTCCGCGAAGTAGTCCCGACATCGAGTCGGCATTCTTCTATCAGACTAAATAGGTAGATAAAGGACATACCATTGAGTGTTTTGTAAAAGCAAGTACATTTTTAAGGTCTATATGGGCAGCAATTAGCAGTCAATGTAGACCTGACATTACATGTATGATGTTATTGGATTTATTTCAATAACAAAACGTACTACATTGTTTTAGATCCGTTGACGATAGCACGTTATTTTTAGATCTGCTGCCATCATAAGAGTATGCTTTAACGGTTAAGAGAGAATACAAGTGTCTCTCTGATCATTTTCTGGGAAAGATTTTGTTGATAATGATTACCTTTTGCCGATCTTAAGTGTTCAGTCCAAAGAAATATTTGGAAGCGTTTGTACATGTTCAGCAGATATTGATTTAAAAATGGCTTTTATTTACCTAAGCATAGCAGATTTTTTTTGGAAAACCTTCATTTGCAAGCTGATGTATAATATTCGTAACCACAAATATTTGCTCTGACGCATGGCGTTGTTGCGTACAAAGGGTTTCCCGGCTATGTTTAACGTCTGACTTTGTACTGGCGTGTGAAGTACAGCTTATTTGAAGATGAACCCAGAATTTGTAGTACGTAAGATGTTTACGAAGAAAACCTGTAAATGTAGCCTTACGCTTAGAGAGGAGCAAGAACAAAATAATCAAACATGGATTCAGTCACATGAGATGATTTGGTTAAGTAAAAAAGCCCCACTCTGTATTTTATAAAGAGTGGAAAAATAGATAAAGGCGCTTACGCATTCGGACAAGTTTCAGCAAGAGAGAGAAGTGGAGAGAGCGAGAGAGGGGAGACTTTGGATCAGAGGGTTAAGTAGAAAAGATAGAAAGGGACAGTTAGAGAGATCCACATTGCAGTCATGTGCTACTAAAAACATGTTATAGATAGCACTTCCAGCTCAAATATCAAGAACTGAAAAATAAAGTGGAAGATCGTTTTTTAATAATAATAACAATAACAACAATAATAATAATAATAATGATAATAATAATACAAAAGCAAACAAAAAAAGAGAAATGCACAGGTTTTACGTTTCCCGACTACAAGTGTTCTACTACTTGGTAAAGTTGCCCTTCCATTCTATTTTAGATCCTTCGAGTAACCTTTTTTTACGTTCTTTCCGTTTTGACGGAAGTTTTGAGCCAACGCTTAAAATCCCATCTAAATACAATAAAGCCAAGATATAATAATCCATTTTACAGTTTCTGAAGAGTAACCAAGCCTCGGTTTCATGTAAAGGCTTCGTTTCTTATTGAGAAACCGTGCAATGGATTATTAAAGGATAGATAAGACAAGAACTTCTCGTCCAATTTAAAATACGTTGGACACAAAAGCCCAGTTCATACTTGAGAAGTAGGAAGAAGCGCAACTATTAAAATTTAAAAAAACAAAAGAACGCTGTTATGAGCTTGTTTCAGTTGGCTTCATTACATCGTACACTTGGTATTCCTTTGTCTTTTCAATTGTTGTTTAAACTTCTTGTGCTTTTGAATGCTATTGTTTCACAAGACTGAACCACGCTTAATTTAGCATTATAACACAAAGACCTTTTACAATTCCAAAATGAGAATGCTACTACTGCACATTGTGAGAAACCAACGAGGTTTCGTACGGACTATTTAGGGTGTGTTCGATTGACCTTATTCCGTCTATTCCGAAATAAGAATAAAATTTCAAAATTCACTCCTGTTCCTCAGAACAATCAATTATCTAGTTAATAGTAATGACTTGGGCGAGAGATATAACTCAGTTGTGGTTTTCTTCCAACTTTGCATGAAATTGTGGCAAAAAAATTTTGGACAAAGTTTTTATTCTGTTTATTCCTATTCCGGAATAGAGTCAATCGAACACGCCCTTAGTTTTGCGGTGGAGTAGCTACTTAGTTGCAAAATTTTGTTGTAAAACTCTTGTCTGTAAGCTTTTTTTTAGTAATTACAAGCAGTGGTTCAAGGTCATTACTAAGTTTCAACATTCCAGCTATCGTAATTTATAGTTGACACACTTCTCTACTCACCCCCACCCCCACAAAATAAGTTGTTTGTTCTATAACGTGTTGAAACCAGTTAAACATTTCCGAGTTGATTAGTATTAGCGGTAACAAACAACATATGATGTAAAACCCTATTAATAATAATGAAACAAAATACAATTGTTAAAAACTTTGTAAATAATATTCGGGGTAAGGAGGTGGGTAGCATGAATTAGTGAACTATGAAAAGGGTACGACCTGGTCTCCTGTATAAACTGTATATGTTTATCGGGCGTTACTAAACAGCGAAACAGGGATATTTTTATACCATTTTTTACCCTTTTTAAGACTTTCTTTTTTTCATTTTAGTCCTTTTGGTCTGAGGTAAATATATTTTGTTTCCCCAAAAGTTCTGGTGAATTTTTTCTTGTTTCGCCGGCTAAAAATATTGGGATATAAAAATATCGATCCCTGTTTCGATGTTTCGTTGTTTAGTAACGCCTATGTTTATCGAGCAACAACCTGAAGGGTAAAAATCCTATTCACTTTTGATATTTGGGTTTCTTCGTAATCATGACGACATAATAACTCGTTTACTCTTACTTTTTTACTCTTATACTCATTTACTCTTTTACTTTTTACTCTTTTAACAGTGTAACAGTAGCTTATTCTTAGTTAAACTGGTAATTTCTAGCTTTTAGAAACTTTTGTAGCATTTGTAATTAGAAAGAGCTTACAAAACAAATTTTAGAAAATCCAGAAAACACGATATTTACTGAAGTGATCATTTTATTATTTTGAACAGGCAGAAGATAAGTTTGTTCAACCACATATTTGTATGTAATAAAGAAATGATTACAATTTGATAGCACAAAAGGGATTAAAACCCTAAAAGAAAGTTTTGGTACTGTCGCGTGAATAATACTACTTTGGCGAAATTGAAAACATGTTATGAGTTTAGAAAGTCTGTTTGGTTTGCTTCACAATTAACCGATATATTCATCCTAAACAGTCACTCCGGTGAAACTAACTATCAAAATAACTAAGTTTCATCATGCTTGATATATTTTAGAAACTTCAGTGGCTAGCACAATTCTTAAAAAACGGGTTAATTTTCATTTCTCTCAAAAATACAAAAAAATATAAAGAGTAAAAAAACCTGTTTTATGAATCAATTTTCTTGAAGGCGTTTTTTTTAGCTCTGCATCAACTTCAGTACGACGACCATTTTGAACTGTCCTTTGGCTTTAGAGTTTTTGTCAATCTGTCTTTACAAATTCTGAAGCGGCATCTAAAATCGAGATTGAAACGTAGCTTTGACAGTTTCGTTTAGTTATGAAAAATAATAAGTTACATTCCACATTGAGACACTGGTTCAGTTAAATGAGCATGTAGATCGGCTTCAATGAGCATGTGCATAGATCGGCTCTACAGCCAGCTGTCATCAATATTTGTCCCTTTTTACTACGTCTTCCATTTTGAGTGAGCATGTTTGCGGTAACTTTATAAATTAAGCGCTTTAAGAACAACAACAAAAACAATAACAACAACAGCAACAAAAATAGCAGCAACAGAAGCATGAAAACAAAAAAAACAACAACAACAGAGTTTATTTGTGCAATCTTGATTATTTTCCTCGTCTTCAGCTTCCGTTTGCCTACCTAAACAACAACAACAACGCCTTTCTAAGTTATTCCTTCTCTCCTCCGCTTTTTTCTCCATGTAGCACATGACCGCATCAATTAAACCAGAAACGAGACAAAGACCAACAGCAATAACAAAGCCTTCTGAACTACTTACGATGAAATCTCCAAACCCCACTGTGGTGAAGGTTATGACCAGCGCATAGACCGAGTCAAGGTAGGTCCACTTGTACTTAAGTTGGATGAATAGAGCAACAGACAACACATAGGCTACAAGACTAACAGTGAAACCAACCAAGCATTTCAGTTCCACATTTTTTGGCTCCTTGATTCTCAGGCATTTTTTCTCCACAATCCAAATTGCTTTGTTGATGGCTTTGTTTACGATCTCGCCAACAATCTGTAGGAAGTACATGTAGAGGGGAATTCCCACCAGGGCGTAGAGTATGATGACAATGCGACCAATGTCTGTAGTGGGAGCGTTGCTGCCATAACCTGGATGGAGAAAAATGGAGGTAAGAAGCTGATTCCTCCAAACTATCAGCAATGCAAGTTGAACTTGGGAAATAAAGTATAAAGTCAAATGATTCATTGCGCTTTTGAACTAGTCTTTCAACAGACATTCGTAAAATATTTTCTTTATTTAATAAAATCGTTTAGGACGAAGTTCCATGCGATGGCATGTTTTTAGATCTTTAAGGGATTAACTTGACCACAGAGTTTTCAAATTATTTATTTCACATCACAACACATCATACCATACCATACCATACCATACCATACCATACCATATCATATCATATCATATCATATCATATCGTATCGTATTGTATCATATGACATTACATCATATTATAGTATATTATTTAGAAAGAAAAAATTTCAGTGTAACTATTGTCAAATGTTTTTTAACATAATGTTTAGGATTCTTATTGGTATCTCAGAGTTAAGATTCCGGTACGTTATACAAATCTCGTCAATTGACTTTTTAATATTAATATTCTCGTTTTCTACGGGATTGGAATGCTGAAAACAGAAATGTTGCAATCTGCGCAACGTAAGTAAAATAGACTATTGATAATATCTTTATTATTGTTGTTATTATTGTTGATGCCATAATAGACAAAAAGTTGCTAAGACTAATGAATTTTGGGTAAAAGGCGAAAAAATTGACAAAATGTTCAAAAGTTAAATCCAAACATTTTCGACCAAAAGTCATCATTCATGAATCAATTCCTTGGATTCGTTCGGATTTTACCCTTTTTAATATTTTAACAAACTTTTAGCCTTCTTTCCATGTTTTATTTTTGTTGTTATTTTTATATAATTATTTATATTATTATAGTTAAGAAGCCATCATGTGTGTTTTGCTAAATTTGCCGTGCTTTGGATCCCAAAAGAAAAACACAGGCAAACGATCGATATAGAACTACACCATCAAATGGCCAAAGAACAAGTGACGCCGCTGTGCGCTTAGCCAAAACATGCCGGTCTAGCAGCATTTTCACAACTGAAATACAACATTTCATAGTTTTGCTTTTCCTAACGCACAGGAGTTTCATTTTCTAACAAATTATCACTGGAAAACTTGCGTTTTATTTGTACCTCGATAAAGTTACTTGTTAAGTAACTGAATAAGAAATAATCTTGATCTAGAAAAGAATCTATAAACTATAAGCATAATTAATCAAATCAAGAAAATGGAAAAAGAAAAAAAAACTAGAAAATATTTGTGTTATATCAGTGTTTATATTTTGTTTATGTTTGCAGTCAAGACAAAAGATTGTCCTATTTGAAATACAAGGATTCTAAAGCTCCTCTCCTTTCTGCAATGTTCAGTTCTTTCATAGGTATATTTCGTAATCTGGCCTAAAAACAGTTAACACGCACCAATCGCCCGGGATTGAGGAGCTCCAATCTGTAACAAGAACATTCTTTCACGGTTTAAAATCAGTTGTTTTCACAAACAATTTTAGGTATTTAATACTTAACCACAGCTATTGATTTTTTTGCCAAACATATCCCGGATAAGCTTATACAAAACATGCTACAGAATAAGGAAATCGAAAGAGCTATACAACTTTCTTTAAGTACATGTGTCTCAAATTAGTTGCATTTTTTGTAAAATGTTGTATCACATTCACAAAAAAAATCAATGAAATCTGTGCTTCCTACCCTGAAAATTTTTGACTAAGTCACATAATAGTAGCATGTCACCTATTGTGTTTTTTCGCATATGTTTCTTTTTGTTTAATGAATCACAATCCATTTGCCTGTTAGACTAGTTATTACTTCTTTTGTGCTAATAAAATACTACATTTCTCAGTGTAAAAAGAAATACCAAATTATAAAATGCATCGGAAATCTTCAAACACGAAACGGTCAGACAAACACTTAACTTACCGACTGTTGTCAAAGTTTCAACGGCAAGTTGCATTCCAGTTTCAAGGGTCCATTTCTGTTGTGGCGCGGCTGTAAGGTCAATAACAGCTTTAGCTAAGGATTTCAGCTCCTCTACCGAAATATCGTGCAAGCGACACGTGTAGTTGTTTCTCAGTTCCTTCATAGTAGCTTCTGTTTCATTTACGTTTGGGCTGGAATTGGAAGATGTCTCGATGGCTTTGTTTTCAATGTAGACAAACAAAAATGCTCCAAGAGTAAAATAAATACCAACTGCGACTGTTCTTAGTAGAGAACTTGTGAGAAGACCCATTCTGACGCAGCTACAAGAGGTGTTCTTAATTCTTGCTACGCCTGCTTTAAAACCGTTCTCTAGTTGTCAGACGTTAGATCTCAAGCCTAATAAATATTTAAGTAATCAATGTCAAAATAATTTACATTTCAATTTGATCAAGATAAAGATGATCTAAACCAACTCGATACACCATAGTGACATCTAAATTTGAGCAAAGCTCTTTCTATTCAACTCTATATACGGTCAGAAAACTCAAAGGACAAAGGATCGTTGCATCAGTTTGAAGCAGTTCGAAGGAACAGGTGCTTTTGGCTGCCCCTGTGTTAACGAAGACTATCTGTTTAAACGTCAAGTTCTCGTTTTTTACACGCTTTTCATAAACCATATTTTTAAGATCAAGACTAATCTTAAGATGTTAGAGCGGTTCCATATGTCAGCACTTCCACCTAGTTCTACTTTTTCTGCAGAATTAACTTTCAAATCTCCCATTGAGTGTGTACTCCGAAGTGACGCACTAAACACGGATACGGCTTTTTCGCAATTCACACAGTTAATCTTTAATAACAACGATTCCGCTGGGGTTTTCAACTAGGAGTTTTATTGTATGTATAGAAACTATAAAAAATGGCGGTTGAAGTTTCAAAATACTAGAAATAACAAGTCACGAGGGAAAAACTTTTGCGAAAAGCTCTATTTTAATTTCTGCCCAATATTTAGTGATGAACAAACAAAACACGAACTATTTAGATAATTAGAACAAAAACGGTTAAAAAGAAGGCAAGCTTTGTTTTTCTGGTTTGCCATAACAGCAGTCTTGACCCTCAGTTGTGTTGAAGCGATAGCTGAGTTGCGAAACCTTTCGGTACAAATGTGCAAAAACACGCAGCTAACTCGCAACTTTGCAGCTCTAATATAAACTGTGACTCTTCCATTATCAAAAATTCCATCAGGGGAAGTGAGAGGGATCACTATTAAAGTTGGAGTTATTTTTTGAACCAGAACAGTATTTCTTGAATTAGTACAATTATTACTGAGCTGTACAACTAATTAGTGTTATACTTTTATTGCTGCCGGAGCGTTAGCGAGGCTCCATTCGTATTCAAGTGAACGAATTAAGTTTGTTTGATTTGTTTTTTATTTATCAGTTTCTTCGTTTCCTTTGTTTTCTATATTTGTTTGGTTCGTCCCTTTCGACTTTTACTTCCGTTTTCCATTGGTGCTGATATGTTGTTTCGTAAACTTGCAAAACTACTTGTCTTGACAACTGCTTTTGACAATTGTTTTGAAGAAAAACGAAACAGGAAACTTGCAATTATGAAAGCGAAAAGAAGAAAATCGTACAAAATTAAGATGGTCTCTGAAACTGAACAACAAACTGCGAGCCATATTATCTCGGACGTAGCGTATATACAAAGCACTAGTGTCTTCTGATCACAAAGGTTAGGTTTCTTCAAATTCACAATGGAACTTGTGCTACCTGATCCAAGGTGACGTTAACGACATTATACATTATGACTCAACTAAGAAACAATTGAGTCAGCTATTGGTCTGCAAAAACATTGCTCTAAGAAGTGGATGTAACAGTACAGATTTGCAGCAAACAAACAGTAATAATTCTGGGTTCAACTCGCTGATACCACTGATGTTACTTTTGTTGAGCAATGTTTAGTGTAACAAAATAAAAAAAGAGTGATAATGAAATACACTAAAATGTAAAGCATATTAATCCACCCAAGCAACGTGTAGTAGTGTTTTAATTGATGATTAATCTTATTTGATTAATTGGAGAAATACTCCTAGTTATTCCCTCCTCCATCACTCCCTTTTATCTCTTTCCCAGTTCTCCCCCTGTACTGCGAACTGCTTCTACATCACACAACTGAAAAGTTACTCGATTAGACTTTTTCCCAGCTAAACTAAATAACCTGTTGCCCATTTCATACTGTCCATCCATATACTTTGGCATCTGAGTTCTGCTGTCTATCAACTGTGCTACCAAGGAACTATTGCAAGTCCCCATGATCTTTTGTTGTATAATTGTATTAATATACGTACTATAAATTGGTTTAATCTCAAGAAGCGCAGACTATATCACAGATGTCTCTATCTCTTTAAGTGCAAAAACCAACTGGTCAAATCTCATTTTAGTTTAATTACTTCACACGATTTTCATCAATATAATACTTGCAATGCTAGGGACCTCCGCCTGTCGGCAGTAAGAACTAATTGGGGAAAACAGCAATTGTCTTATAATTCCATCAAGACCTGGAACTCTCTATTCTTGGTCACAAGAAACAGCAAAATCATCGCTCAGTTTAAGACCAATTTCTTTAGCAATAACTGATCCTTGAGCCCAGTGATGCTCACTAGACCATGTTCTTAAATAGTTGTTATCCTTTGCGTTCGTTTTTTAATGTAGTTTCGTTTTAATTCATGTATAACTTTAAGCATTTGGATTATATTTAAGTGTTTTTAGGACCCCTTTGAAAAGCATTGTTACGAAACGGGCTTCCTAACAAAAAACTAGTTATAAATTTAAAAAAATATATATTAAAATCAATCATAGTACATTTTAATGGCCCCAACTCTAACAATAACCAAGAAAAATAGAACCCCAACCTCTTAAACCTTTTAACATTATTAAAATAACTTAATGCAATGTGTACTGTAATAATCAGTATTTGGAAATGTAGTGGTTTAAAAAGCCTGAACCAGCTCAAAAAAAATGAGCTGGTACAAATCTAACTACAACATCTAAAGGAACATCTTATTAATAGAAACATATAGATTTACACGCAGAACAAAACAAATTGAAGAGTGCCGTTTTGTTCAACATAAAACAACTCCTCGAGCTCTGGACACTCCCTTTCAAATTTGTTAAGCTTCACAACCAGTTAGTTCTATCAGCTATGGTCACCCAGTCCTAAACGTTTTGCAACTCCACGGATGTTCCTGTATTATCTATTCCCCTCTCTGCGTTCTCGTCTTCCTCTACGGCTCCCGTAGTTTTCCCCATACAGCAGCAGTTCTTAGCACCTTTCTTCCTTGCTTCCTCCGCTTTTTTCTCCACGTAACACAGGACAGCATCAATTAGACCTGACACCAGACACAGGCCAACAATTACAACTGGCATTTTTTGATTGTCGATAACAAAATCTCCAAATCCAACCGTCGTAAACGTGATGAACAAGACGTAGACTGAAGTCACGTACGACCATCCGTTTTGAGCTTTGAATATAACTGCCATTGAAAAGATGTAGGTCATGAGACTAACGCTGAAACCGACCAAACATTTTAGCTCCACACTTTTGGGCTCCTTGACTTTGAAGCATTTGTTTTCCATAATCCAAATAGCTCTGTTGATGGCTTTGCTTATAAGTTCACCCACAATCTGTAGGAAGTAGAGGAAAAGGGGAATTCCCACCAGAGAGTAGAATATGATGAGAATGCGACCAGCCTCGGTGGTAGGGGCATTGCTACCATAACCTGAAAGTAAGGGTTGATGGGTACAAAGTAAACTAGGAAACAACACAAAAATTGTACAGCACAATGCTAAATAGAAGAGTAAATTCCTACCCAGCTGATAAGGTAGGCGCTATCTAAATCAGTTTTGACTGGAAACAAGGAAGTTTTATCCGCTGGATAGAGAGTTATCCACTGGATAAGGATACCCACTCTTCGTACAAGACTAAGG
The DNA here is from genome assembly GCA_027574985.1 of Umimayanthus nakama. Classification (NCBI taxonomy): domain Eukaryota; kingdom Metazoa; phylum Cnidaria; class Anthozoa; order Zoantharia; family Parazoanthidae; genus Umimayanthus; species Umimayanthus nakama. The sequence goes on along the minus strand of JAOBRG010384893.1, from coordinate 12,073 downwards.
CGAACCTGTAGTAGTGACCCTCTCCCAACAAGAAAAAGCTATTTAGATGATCTAGGCTTAAATACTTAGCTCAAAATTGACAACACTAATTAATATTAATTCAGGTCATTTGTTTCAGTTTATCGTTTTGTTGGTTGTCGGTTATTGTCTCAAGGAAAAAAATAATAAGAAACAAAAATAAAACTGTTTCAGTTAAGTTCAGGATACATCAACTTTTCTACTTGCATCAGTTGTAAAAAAGAAATCTCTTAGTTTTAAAGATTTCAGTTTAATTTTACAGTACCATACAATGTTTATGTGCCTGGCATATCAAGAGCTTTATCAGCAACAGAAACGTGTATACAATTTTTTTTAGCTGAATTCATTGGCTCTTTATAGCTACTTTGTTCACAAAGTGATTCATCATTAATAACAGAATAACTTTTCTGTTGCAGCCAAAGTAATACTTACCAATTGTTGTCAAGGTCTCAAAAGCCAACTGTAGGCCGTTCCCAATCGTCCATTCCTTGTCTCCTGTCAAGTCAATAACAGCTGAAGCCAACGCTCTAAATTCTTCAGTTGTAATGTTGTGTAAACGACAGCTGTATTTGTTTTTTAGTTCGTTTAGCGCCGAGCTGGTTTCGTTCTCGCTTGGAACTGATTCGTTTTCGATATGAACGAAGGTTAAAGCTCCAAGATAGGTAAAAAGACAGACTGCAATGAGTCGAAGAAAACAACTCAAGATGATTTGCTTCATCTTGTCTTTTACAACAAAAGCGAACTGGCTATCTTTGCACAACACTATTAACTTGTATCCTGAGCGACAATTGTTTTGAAAAGCTTAATTAACAAAACCACTCTGCTTGTCATTAATGAACCTAGATCGAAAAACTCAATTTGAACTTTAATTCGAATTTGGTTTTAAATTTACGTTTACTCTATAACTTCGAGTAAGCCATCGAAAGCAAACTTGAGTATCGTGAAGCTTCGTACTGTTTTCTCTATGATTGCTCTTGTTGTTTTGCACGTTCCTTCAGATAGAGTCGCTAGGGAACATCCCACTTACTATGCAAATTATTAGCTACTCACATTTGGGCACCTGCCACTTTTTTTTTATGGAGTCAGGTAAGATTTTTCCTAGCACAGACTAACTTGTTGAAGATACTCTATTATGCTGATATCCCCATTTTTCTAACGGACATTTAAATATTGCTTTTTGGCGGAACTAAGAACTGTTAGAAATAGGTTTCTTGCTTGGTTTGTCGGTTGGGGGTCTGTAAATTAATCACAACACTATCAAACATGACTACATTCAGTGTTTTTGAACGCAATGTTATGTCGCTATCAAATTAGTCTTTTAATACACAACCTATCGGTTTGAAAAACTTATACGGAAGGATTGGTTGATTATAGTGAATTCAATGAATGCGACTAATTCAGTTTGGTGGTCGTCACCAACCTGTGTATGACTGACTGAAGGTGATTAGATTCCATGTTTTATTCATCGTTACGATGAACCCCGCCACCGAACATGCGCTGTAGCTAGTTGTGAATCATTTTATCTTTTGGCATTTTATTTCAGATTCTAATTTTAAATTTATAAAATTTTTTAGACACTCCATCTGCAAATAGCATGAATGCTTTTCTAGGCAGATGGAATGTCTGTTATATTATGTAGGTAGAAAAACGATAGAAAAACATAATTACATAATAAATATTAAATAGATACTTCTCTAGATAACTAATGTGTTTGAGAAAAGAAAAAAAAACCCGAATAATTTATTTACAATAGTTAAATTTTCCTTAGTTATAGTATTTTGAAAGCTAAAGCTGAATTATGACGAACTCGTGCTGGCGGCTGACTGGTTATCTTTCAATAGACCAAACGTTAACAAATTCACATTATATAATAGTTTTTCACTTTCAAGAAAACATTAATTCTTTGCAGGTGTTATTTGTTTCAGTTCGTAAATCAAACTTGTGGGTACATTTTTTTTTGGTTTTAACCTACCTTTGTTGGAGGAAAGAAATTACTCCCCAAAACAATGTTGCAAACATAAAAAGGAAAACTGTAAGCCGAGCCTAGTAACAAGTAACAACTTCAGATGTGTCAGAGCGGGTGCACACGGACAACAACCACAACAACAACCACAACAACAACAACAACCACAACAACAACAACAACAACAACAGTATTTTTTATTGTGTGTAGATATTACAAGAGCTTTTTGTACAGTTTTATATGTTGCAAAATATAAGGACCCTTGCCCTAGCCAATAACTTGAAAGCTAAAAGTGCGCCAGGACCTTTACATGAAATACTTTGACTCTTGATGGCGAAAATGTATAAAAAGGAGAACAACATAATATATACAACTCATACAAGAACAAATTTTTACACGAAAACAAGTAAAAAAGTTATAATAATCACAAAAATAATAATAAATAACAACAATAGAAAAAAAAACAACGGAGGTTATCGTGTATAGCTAGTATTTGCTCGTATAACTATTTGAAGTGTTGATAGTGTACATTGGGTAATTATAGTATTATCCATTACTACTACTGCTACTACTACTACCATATAATGTATATGTCACATATAATATGTATTGTATAATAATACTACATAATTACAATAACAATAACAATGACAATAAGAGTGACAATGACAATGACAATAGCCTGATCCTGTTCTTAGCCGAGATTTGAGTGTCACGATGTGTAGATGATTTTGAGCCCCAAGTGTTTACGTTCTGCAGCCAAATTGCTTGTTGTGCATTGGCGCTTGCAAACAATTGATATATTCCTTTAAGAAGAACACAAATAAAAATGTATTTGAATGAAGGGCAAATACCATATCTGTAACCGCTTATTAGCAATCAAAATTGATTTATTTTCGGGGTTTTTTTTGCAACAAGGTTACCAAAAATGTAGTCCCAGATTCCAAATAACTTCAACTTGAAGGAAAAATTCCATATGACAAAGTACAAACAATTCGAATGTAATTATTACTTGCTTTGTGGTTTGTAAGTTTAATCAGTTTTGTTAAAAGTTGTTTGACTTATTTAAAAGAGGTGTCTGAAATGCAAGAGAAAACTTTCATTTGGAATTGGAACGACAAAAAAGGATGCATAGTGTCGATCGACGAAGAGGAAAATCTTGCTTTAAGGGCCCAAAAATATGGAGAGTTTCAGCCCAGTAAGGCAGCCTGTAGTATCAGCGCGGTCTCTTTAGGAAATGTTTATACAAAGAAGTCTTAGTTTATGTGAAAGATATTTCAACCCGCAGAAAACTTAATACGCGAACAATTATTAAACAATCCCAGCACAGAATAAAGTCAATAAAAGCGCAAATGGCGGTGAAACTGACAAAAAGATACAATGGCAGAGCTTGAAACTCACAGCCACATTGACGTCTAGAAGTGAAAGGGTTAGATGATGCTCGCAGTTTACAAACAAACACTTTCAAACAAACTTTTTAGCGTCATTCAGATAGTTTCATAAGCTTTCAATTTATTTATAGGTTGTTGGTGTCTGATGCTTATTTCAAAAAGACGTTGTACACGGAAAACTGAAAACACCGCTCAAGGTGAACGTGGATTGGAAACCATTTATTAAGTTAGTGTAACAAGCAATATTTACATAATCGCGTTCATCGCTCGCGCTTTAGAAAAAATTGCTATTGATTAAGAGAATGAACATCCCCCCTGCGCTGTTTTCGTGTTGAGATATACAGGCCCTCGTTTGAAAAAGTGTTCATTTTGTGAACACTTTTCAATCTAGCTATCACCTGCTACCATCAGCTATCATTACCTACCATTTGCTACCATTAGCTATTGTTAGCTATCACAAGCTATCACTAGAAAAAAGGCTTCGCAGAGGGATCTTTTCCATGACATAAACGTTCAATAGCAAAAGAGACAAAGTCTATTTGGATTGTTTAATTTTTATTTTCTTCGATTCAGCTTCTATGTATCTAATGGTTTTGTTGTACGACAAAATTTTGTTATATCTTTAAAAAAAGGGTAAAGCAACCTTATTTAACGAGGGTAACACGTGACAGTAAGTAACTGATAAACTTGTGGCCCTCGGTGCGCACTTTACCCCCCTTCCTCTGTCAGTGCTCCGTTTTACGGGTATTTAAAGCTCAAGCTACACAGATCAAAAGAAAGTCGAAGAAAACGCTGGAGTCACCGAGGATCGAACCGGGAACCTCCAGCTCCGAAGGCCGCGTACTAACCAACTGAGCTAGGCCTGCTCCTGTTCATTTCATGTGACAATACAAGCTGTAATTTTTGATTCAGATTTCCTCCAGTCAGGTTTTTTGTAAGAGATCTGAGTAGCAATTTTATAGCAGACGTGATTTGCGAGACTACTGTAAACTACTGGCAAACTATCCACCGATTAAAAAGCTAAAATATTTTACGTAATAACTTTTGCTTTAAAACAGATACAGAAGGTGTTATTGTTTTACCAGTAAGGCAAAAACATCCTGTGAAAAGAACCTTTTAAGGATAAAAACTAAAACGTAGCAAACCACCATGGGTAGAAATTTTTGAACATGATTTTTGGAATTTTTTCCTCCAAATCAACAAATGCTATATTCACAAGAAACACAAAATGTATTTGAATGGAGTAATTTTTGAACTGTACCAGATCTCATTGTCAAAATAACAATTTCTACCTTAACTAACTTAAGAAAGTATGTGGCGATTATTTTTTGAGGTTAAGTCCATTTGCTTAGCAACCCATTTGTGTGACAGCCCATTTGTGTAGGACATACAGTTGCTACCTGTTTGAACTGCCTCAAAGTTCTTGAGGCATTGCATCGATTGCACGTTGCCATTTATATAAATCTGCTAGACACAAATATAGCCACAGTCACCGTTTTGGTTGTCCTCCATCTCCATCGAATGATAGATTTTCCGACCAGTTCGCTCTTTCACCGCGTTTACAAGTCGCCGGCGAAACGGTGTGGAGTCCTGATTGCACGTTTGTTTATTTGCAGCTGTTGCAGTGTTCTGTGAGCTGCTGTCAACCAGAGACTGTTCCTGTTTTTTTGATTCTGAGGAGTTTGTCTTGACATTCTCGGTTTGAATCACTTTGGAGGACGATGAGTCAGATGCACTATCTTCATCAGCAGTTTCCACACTTGAAACAATTGGAAAAGTTCCATCTTGAGTAAAGTACCCCATATCAACAATTGTGGATATATTCTCAGGTGCGAAAGAACCACTGGCCGATTCTTCTGTAATTTCACTGACAGTAGACGAGCTTTCAGTTGAAACCTGGTTGAGTGTAACGTCGTGGTAATCATTTTGTTTCTCTTTAATTAAGATCTCGTTAACAGACAAACTATTCTTAACTGGCGGGGATGTTATAGGGTTACCGCTCGTCTCGCGTTTATTTGAATCTTTGAGCTGCTTCTTTTTCTTTTGCTCAAGATGCTGCTTGTTTTCGTCTTCATCTGTGAATCCGTCGCCATTATCTTCCTCACCTCCAAGAAACCCAGATCTTAAGGAATTGTAGCTGTTGATGGACTCAATCGAGGTCTGGGACTTTAGAATGCGCATTCTTTTCCACGGCGCGCTGATTCCTGGGAGAGAATCAGTGCCAAGCAAAGAACCGTCACAATCTTCTGATAGCTGTGGACTTTCAAGTTGATGCCTATACGAACCAGTCACATGCTTTTGTGTTTCTTTAACTGGCTCTTGCCGCTGGATGCCTTTTTTCTGAAGATACATACTACTTTCATTATACGAATCACTGAACGCTGAATAGTCTGCAGTGCTAAAGTCTTCGTTAACTTCTGGTACTGACTCGGTAACAACAATTCGGTCATTGAATGAACGCCGATCGGATTCTCCGTCGCTAGAATCAAGGGAACTTTGATATATTACTTGGCGTTGTACTTTGGACACTGGTCTGGGCGTGAATTCAACGTCAGTAGAACATACAGAGCTCTCGTATCCAACCAACCGATGCACTACAAGATTCGATCTTTGCCTCGTGCTGGCACCACACCCCACTAGGTGGTTCGCCTCTCCTTTTGTGGTTTGTAGATTGTGCCGCTCCTGAGAGGGACTGGTTATGGTATTAGGTTGGAGTTTTGCACTTGAGGAAGAAGATTTGTGGGTAAAAGAGTGGTTAACTGTATCGTCTTGAGAAGACCTGTTGCTGTGCCCCATTTTGCAATTGTCTCTTGTTGCTTCAGTAATTTTATTACCTCCGTTTGAAATAACGGAATCAGTAAAATCTTTACCTTGGTTGCTTCTAATCAAACGTCTTCCGTCACCTTCAGCAGAAAAAGAAGAGTTTTGAAGATTCTGGTGTTGCTCGTTGCATTCTGTCGGATCGCTTGTGTTCAACGACTCGAGGGTCACTTGTGCGTGTGTCGTGGTTTTCTGAACATGATTTGTCAATCCTGGCTCAGTCTCATTTGGCTGACAAGGTCGGGATGCAGGCCGATTCCTGACCAAGATAATTTCTCCAGCAAGCTTTGGCATGTCTACAGGGGAAATGAGAGTGTGAGTGCGAAATACCTCTACGTTTTGTGAATCAGTCCAACACTTATATCGCCTCTTCGATAAGATAGTAATGGTAGTCTTTTTCTGTAACCACAGACAAAGATTCATTGGCCTGTCGTTATTGTTGTTGCAAAACCAAATACTTCCTGTTTAGTTATAGGAAGTGTTTCACAATAAAGAATTGAAAAATTTGTCAATTATTACCATACAACACTTATTTAGCAGTCTTAACCATTTCTTGCATCCTTTACTACTTGCATAGCATTTTTTGATAACGACATTTTAGTTATTGCTGTTACTATATCTATCGCGTCTGCAGATGCCGTCAATGCTGGGGAAATAAACACAAACGTACAAAACGCAAAGAACAAAAAAAAAGCGAGGACTAAAATAACAGTTGTCTCTTGCTCCCAAAACAGCCGCTACGTAGGCTTAGTTTAGCTGTCTTTCCTTCCCTACGCCCATTCCCATCCTCTTCTCTATCCCACCCCTGAAAATTGTTTATACAAAATATATGGAGACAGGACGGAAATGATAATTTAGGGAACAACACACCGTTTCCCATTTTGGACCGAGGGTGAAAGGTTAAAGAATAGTTTTAAACCCTAATGAATGGATCGCTTTTAGCTTTCAAGTACAACGTTTGCTTTTATCGAAAAAGAAAAAAAAAACAGAGAGAATTTACTTACCTAACTGCACGAGAGAGACTCTTCCTGCAGCCCTTCTCCTTCTGTAGAAGAAAAAAGGAGTGCTCCGCCTCAGTAATTTGTTGTAAAACAAAGATTAAAATATCAAGTAATCGAAGCGTCTTGTTGAAAAGCGTGAAGTGCCAAAGAAAAGGAGTATTGTGCATGCACGCTGTGAGATCAACGTCAGGTACACAAAGGTTAGCGATTGTGCCCTCAAACGGAACCGCAAATATCTATTCTTAGTATTCATTGTTTTGTATTATTAAGCAGGAACAAACTCAAAATATTAGCTGCTCAACTTTGTTTTCGTTTTCGTGAAACAAGCATTGATACTTTCAGCAGTAACAATTTTTTTTCAATCCTATATATGTATTTGGCAGTTGATTACGCTTTTGAACGCTTTCTCAAACACTCGTTTCACAAGAAAGTTTAACAAACTTGACAAGTATGATGTTTTGAAGGACCAGCTTCAATTGTCGCACTATTGACAGGTTAATACTCACGTTACGTATACATTTCCACAACTTAAAACCTACTTGTTATTTTGGCCACTGTGTATTTGGTTGAAAAGAAAGAAGGTAACTGTTAGAAACAAGTATGTCCAAGTAAATGCAAAACATAGAAGGAAAAATCTTATTTGCAGCCTTTTGTTGTAGGAGGGTAATAAAATCAAAACTTCTGAAGATTCCCCGGTGTATAGTTAAAAAATTAGAATTTACCTGGGATGAACCTTGTTGGCCTCACGGGACCTTCTCCAGCAGCAGGATAGAGTGAGAAGATTTGTGATGAGGAGGGGAATAATCGGAATCCAAATGCTACATTCCCTGCTCTCCCTGCACTTTGGACATTCTGATTTGTCTTTTCCTGTTCCCGCCGCTGATATGAAAAAACTGCAGGAAATTATAAGAACACGAACATAACTCAGGGACGAGCCAAATCGCATCTTCACCACCATGCTGGCAAAGCGAATCGGAACTAAGAAAGTGAGGTTCTTTCACCAACGGAATTTTTATAATCTTTCAGAAGTTTGACAATTAATGAGACCTCGTCACAACTTTCTCCGGATGTGAGCTTCAGCAGTCTATACCGACTGTATTTAAATTATGGAAATTGTTGTTGCTAAGTTACAATGTTGTGTTAAGATGAAATTCCGACTTGATAAAGTAGTGTCTCGCTCCACTTTCATGTTGAGTTGCTGTAATCAGGGCTTCAACGCCATCTACACGCGTCCAACCAAGACTTGGATACTTTTTTTTCTGCCAACACTCCCAAATTACAAAATTCAATTTAATTTTAACTTTTTGGTTTTGAGAAACAGTTGTAGCCAAATTTCTTTTAATGCTGAGAGTATTATTTACAGACACAGATGTTTATTGTTAAAATTAGAAAGAGGTCAACCACAATGCAGAGCATATTATATGTCTACAACCACCTACTGACACAGGACCAAGAATTATTTTCATGCTTACGGAGATTCACTTTGTTGATTGCCAGTTATTAAAGTCACTTATCATGATCAACACACAGTGACACACTATCTGCGTTACGAACCGTGAACAACATAAACGAAGCAATATTTCTATTTTTAACTAATTCCAAATGCTTGTTTTTTCATTGCTTATTTGTTTGGTAAAGGAGTTCACCTAGTCACACTGTGCAGAGAAGGTAAATAGCGTCTTCTAAAGAAGATCAGGGGAATTACAAGTAGCCTGTTCTAAAACTTGGCTCTCCACAATACCGGCATTGACCTTCCTGTGACGCACATTTTAGTGCATATCGATTTACGTATTCAATTAAAATCAAATTCAATTCAAAATAATAGAACTTTTCCCCCAGCAAGAAAATGTACACCTTGTAACTACAGCGGATATGTTATGGTTTTCTTTCAGTCTCACATCGTTATTCGAATAGCCATCGAATGAATGGACCTTTTACGAACAGAAAGAAAACATTCAGGTGTTGACTTGCGTGATCTGCTTTCAACACCAACTGAGATGAGTCATTTCTAAAAGTAGAACTTCCGGGTCCAGCAATATATAAGCACAATTCTGCAAACTGCGCTGCTGGTGTGCATATTTAATGACGGATCGGTCGGTCTATTGAACCTTAGCCGATCCACTTTTCGTTCGACAGCAGTAAACTCAAAACTGAAAATGTTACCAACAGTGTTTCTAAAACTGATCGAATCTACGTAGATGGTCTCTGTTGTTGCTGTCTATTTGTTGCGTGGGCGTTAATACTTGTAATAACACTTAATTATCTTTATTGCGCAAAATACATATAGAAGACGAAGATATATTGTGCAACACATAAAACACTAATACTAATATTCTATACTATTAAGAACTACAAACCTAACACAGCAGTCACGACTTGTTAGTTATTTTGTTTAATTAAGTGAATATCTACACAGGAACTACTATTTAAGCTTAGCTAGTTTAAAAGAAGTCCTAAAAGACACAACCTAACAAAATTTACAACAGGATTGTAGGTAGGGGGGGTGAGCAGGGTGCACATGCACCTCCTCTCCCCCTCCCCCCCGAAGAGGCACAAAAGGAGCCTGATCGGACCGTATAAGTTTTTGAATAACGTGTTGATAGTAGGATTTACATTTTCAATGCACTGCCAGCAATTCGAAGATCTCAAATTTCAAAATCTTTTCGGGGAGAGCATGACACTTGCGAACGGACGCCCGAAAAGGTAAAAGCCGCATGTCTTCAGCTGTTGTGTAGCCTATCATTACATAAGTAATTATTTGGTCCCGGCTATTGATGTTTATGCACCCGCCATGAAACATCCTGGCTACGATACAGGCTTGAGTAGTAACGGAGTATGAAAAAACGTAAAGAACTACGTTTACATGTGTTTTTAAAAACTGTTAGTGGTTTTTTATAAAAATGAGATAAACTGTACTTGTATAATGGTAGAGCATAGCCTGGGAGAGAGAAAATGATGACGTTTTTCCACTCTCCTACCCCTCCCCTCCCCCCTTCCCCCACTCTTTTTCCGAATTTTCGCGCAAATGGGCCGGCTCGCAGGCTAGTTAGAGCATGCATACGTTTTTGCGAGTGGAGAATCCACGAGCATTGGAATGGTTGGGGAAAAGGTGTAACAATAGAAAGCCATTTCATCCAATCATATCACTGCCCATCTAATGGATTAAACATCGCTGAGAAATATTGAGTCAATTCTTAGACGTTCTCGATATTAAAGTTGGTACGTTTGCATTTCCTTGACAAGTATACTGTTTTGCTTAAAATGGTAAAATATTTGTTTGTCAACAAGTCGTCCTTTGGGGGATTCCCAAAGTGACAATAGGGTAATTTTGTTGGCAATTATAAAGGAAACATAATCAGGCCACCTTTTAATTTTGTCGTTTGCAATTATGAATTACGTCAATTGCAGAGTAAACAAAGCTTCGGGTGATATTTCAGGTGAACAGGCCACATTCTAATTCATCATTTGCAATTATTTCCTGCAAGGAAGTGTTGCATCAATGAACAAAACATCAGATGATACTACTAAAACAAACAGAGTACCGTCTTTTTAAGACAATCAAAACCAATTTGTAGCATTCTGTGTTTCTGATTGTGCGTGGGTGTGGGATCGTGTGAGTGAGTCGGTTTGTGAGTGTGCTCGTTTGTACGTACGTGCGAATAGATTGTATAGATTATTTTGAGCTTAGCGGGCCATTGCATTGTGTATTAGCACCTTTTGAAGCCATAACTCCTCACAACCAAGTGAAACACCCTTTATGCTCAATGACTCGGCTTTTCTTAATGTGAAACAGAAAATTTTGGTGTTACTAAAGATGTCGTTACTATGTTTTATTGCTGTAGTTTATGTAAGCCTTGAAATTTCAACAGGTTGAAATCTTGAAAAGTTTGACTCAAATGAGCAGTGAAATCTCTTTATCTATAAACACTGGAAGACTAGTTTTGAAAAATTCTGTTTTATTAGCGTGGGCGAGTACGCTGAGTAAATGGGTCTCATATATGGTATGTTTTTCGCCTGGGAGTTATAGTGTTGAGCTGACGTTTCGAGCGTTAGCCCTTCATCGGAGCAGTCTGCACCGCGCCGACGAAGGGCTAACGCTCGAAACGTCAGCTAAACACTATATACACTGTGTCGATCAAACCAATTTACTCTTTATCTATAACCCTGGTTATTTTTTCTTGCAAAGCAGATAGGTTTGAAGGACACGTGTTTACCCAGACTAGGCTGCAACAAAACGTGGTTTGCAGATTATTCTAATAGACTTGGAAATCGTGTTTGCCACATGAACCGGGTGGTAATCCCAAAACGCTTTGGGGGAGAGGGGGGGTGGGGGTTGTCGTTGGGTTTGCAAAAGTCCTACCCCTTACTAGAGTAAATTTTACAGTTTTTGTGAGCCTAAACCAGAGTATCCTTACAATATATTGTTATTACCATTTTTTTCGCTTAGCGATCCCGTTAAACGAGACCCTACGTTTACCAATTTCCGAAGGTTACAAGACTCTATCCCAGATTTTAATCTAAAAATGGCTTGAAAACAATATACTTTTCAAGCGGTACATACCCGTACATGAAAGAATCCCCCCCCCCCCCCCCCACACACACACACACACGCACCGGAAGCAAGAGCAACATTAGACATCAAGTTAGGTGTTAAATCTTATCTTTAATGCCCTCCAAAATGTGCACACTGTAGAAAGTTTCAATTAAATACTGTAGCTTTCCTTTGCCTGTAAAGGCGTTGTGCTGTGAATATCCGGATGGAAGTTTAAAAAAACTAAAACTTTGTTCGGCATGGGTCGAAACCTCTTATTAGCCGGGTGCGAGGTCCGTACGGCAAGTTATGGACCGAGTTTTTTCCTTCCTTTTATGGCCCAAGCGCG
>JAOBRG010384882.1:0-10927 GCA_027574985.1 Umimayanthus nakama | reverse complement strand
AGTACCTAAAATATAAGAGAAATCTGTTTCTGACGCGAAAGTGAGTGGTCGGATTTTAGAGAGACAGCCTCTTAAATTGCCAAAATATCCCGCCTAATTGTCACTTGCTCCTTTCTCCCTGCATGTCCTGCAAACTAAACCCTCCACTTTATTCTGAAGATTCCAAGTTCGCGAAGAAGCTCAGCTGTTCGATTGGAGCAACTGTACGCAACAAATTTTGGAGATCGTTCGTCAAAAGTTACATAAAATCCTCTGCAAAAAGTTTTTGTTTGACACTAATACCAAACCTGCTGTTTACCTCAGTGATTTTAATTGTGATCAGTAATAAATAAGCTGATTCTCGATCTGGTAAGCGGCCACAGATGGATCACAATAAGGCATCGAGTACTCACTCAACCTTGAGATTAAATATGCGTAACTCCACAGGCGTACAAAAAGTTCTCTTCGACAATTGTCAGCTCTTTCCAAGACGGACGAGTGATGGCCCCTCTTTTACTGTAGACACTCTGGTTAGTATTCCACTTTACTTTCCCGTCATTACTTGCGCGCAGCCGCTTACTGGGGTCCATTTGATGGCTTTTCATAAGCCAGCTTCTAAATTCTTCAACTCCTGCGAACCATTACAAACATTTCCGATCACGTCCGGAAATTTTCCGAACACTTCAGAAGGTTTCCGAAGATTTTCCTAAAACTTTAAAATTACTTATGAACCGTTTCCGAAAATTTCCGAAAATGTCCGAAGATTTCAGAACACTTTCGAAGATTTCATTAAAATTTCGGAAAGTCATAAAAACATCTGAAAGCACTTTTGAACTGCTTCCGAAGTTTTCCAAAAGTTGCTTAAATCGTCTAAACCCCCCAAAAACGGGATTGAAGCGTTTCCTAAGTTTTCGGAAATTCGCGGAGATTTCTATAAGTTTTCGGAATATGTAGGCATGGGATAAAGTAGTTATGCAATTCTTTCTCGTGGGATTCCGTGTAACATGCCACTTGTCACTTGTATTTTCTTCGTATACACACTCGCCTTAAGGCTCGTGTGTATACGGAAAATACAAGTGACGCGTGGCATATTCCACGGTATCCCACTCGAAAGCATTGCATAACTAGTATGAACTTGAGCTAACGTCGGAGTGAGCGAGTGAGTGAGTGACAAAATCGCCCCCTCACAATATGTCATCCATTCCACATGCGTGCAATCGGATGACATAAAAAGGAGAATCGTTTGGATTAAAAATTTTTTGCTGATAGAAAAACTTTGGGTGATTACTAGAACCTTATTTTGGATGTAAAGGCAACCGATCACTGGGAACTATTATTTCAGTATGTCAGGTTCCATCCATTCTGTTTTCCCGAAAATTCTCCTTTTAGGAAACAATTTCATTTTTAAAACATTTTAAAAATTTGTATTTTACAGTTTGGTAAGATTGTATTTTAAAGTAATTCGCCTATCTAAGTCAAGTTTGGATTTGAGAAACTGGAAAAGAGCATTTTCATTGCCTCATCCTTCAGTTTCTGCTAACGCCTCCGTCAGTACTGGTTCACCCTTGAAAATTTGCGACGTAAGCTCGACGGAAGCAGATGGAGCCGACGGAAGAAAAAGGAACAATCCGTTCCTTCCGTCTCCGCTTCCGTCTCCGTTTCCATGGTTGACACTAGAACGTAAGGACTATTCCGTCTCCGTCTCTGCTTCCGTCGCTAGTGTGAACCAAGCTTTAGAGAACAAAAAGATAGTCAAGTTGTACAGAGAGACTTCTGAAACTGTAAATTACCCAGCCTAGCAAAACAAGGCACTTGTATGATAGATTGTTACTTTATACAAGGTACTTTACTGTTTTCGTTCGAAGGATCTTACAAATAAAACACTGCATCGGTTGATCATGCTTCCCTTTTTTATCTTTGAACGGTTGTCAAGTTACATTATGCTTATAAGACACGTAATACAGCAAAACCCCCAAGACAAACTCAGATGAAATATAAGAATGAATCAAGTGTGTATCAACAAAATTAGAAATACTATTTCGGTTCCAATGATAGCGTTCATCGATACATTCAATATATGGGCTTTTACTGGAGAAAGGTACTTTTAGTGGCTAGACAATACTATTGCATCTGATCTGGAATTTTGTTACAATAATAAGGTTTATTATCAGCTGTGTAAGAGAGAACATTTTACGCATTAAGAAGTTTTGTCGACAGGGTAGATGTATGGTAAGACTAATGACAGTCGAAATGATATCTTCTCCTGATGGAAAAACCCCGATGGTTGCATAAAATTGAAAACAATGGTAATGTCTCAGGCAGTTGTAAAGCCATTGCGAACTGCTGATCAATCACTGAACCAGTCATTTGTCAACAGGTTGCTAAAAAGCCCTGCATATACTGTACTGCACTGCACTGTACTGCTGTGACAGTTCAAGATTGGTACTTGTAACAAACTTTTCAGTTCCAGTTATTACTCCCCCCTCTAAGAATATAAGTATTAGCAAGAAACTGTTTTATATTCAAGAAACCAAAATCAAAGACAGTAAGAGGAAGACAAGAAGGCCCCCACCAGCTGTGATTGTGTTTGAAGAGCCTGGAAAGTTACGACGAAATAACCAAAGCGAAGTAAGCTAATACGTACTGAAAATGCTGTGGTTCTTGAAAAAAAGGGGGGTGTTACATATACATTATTTTATTGATGTGTTGAGGGGTGGAAGGGGTCAATATTGTATCATACATTAAATTGCAATTATACTATCAAGTGTCTAAACATAACTGGTATAGAGTCTATGAAAACAACAAAAATAATAGCCATTGCCAAAATTGATAAATAATGTTTTGCCACACATAACTTGAATGAACTTGGCCCAGGGCTAACTATTTCAGCCTGAGCCAGTTTATCAGTATAAAGACTTTAGTTTCCTTACATGTACATTAGACCTAATAAAAATAATTGGTTGGTTAGTATCCCTGCCCGACCATTGAAAAGGCACCCGACCAATAAGAGTTTTAATTTTTATTTCTATACATTTGCCTTAAAATGTTGCCAACCTTGTTAAACACTTGCAGTTTTTTTTCTACTGACGCTGAAGTCCAATATTTGTGAAAGGTAAAAATGGCTCAGTTTGGTCAAACAAAAGTGCAGCGGCATCCTTCTCTAATTTAAAGTCGATCTGACGCTTTAAAAATAAGGCCGAGAATCTGCAACTCCTTTTTCCCCTTTAAAACATTTGTCTCCAAAGATAAATAAATAAACTTTCTGCCCAACCATAAAAATTTTGAAAAACGGATGGTAACCAACTTATGAATTTTTTTGGCCTTATCCACACAAAATAAGTTGTTTATAAGGCCACATAAAAAAATTATCCCGGTTTATCATCAGCACGCGCACTGATTATTGCCAGCGCATTGACTTATTTTATTTTTTTAAATAAAAGAAATTTATGAGGATAAAATGGAGAGCTTTTTTTTCCATTTTGCGAAACAATAAACAGAGTGACAAGAAATTTTGCAACGCTTGAGTCCCTTTTATACACGCCAACTCATTGGATTATTTTCAAAACAACCGTGTCACGCTCGCATAACCAATCAAGATCCCTCTAAGAAATCTTCACTTTGTCCACATGCGATCGCTTCGCCTGAGTGAACAAGAGAGATGATCGCCATTTTCACTGGGTTACTGATGGTTTTTGTTATTACTCAAATCTCTTGGTCGTCGCAAGTTTTAAAAAAATGGTATATGGCTGCAGTATCGGTAATTCCTCTACGTTTCTAGATGTTTACTCTGACCTTTCCAGTGGAAATATTGACGGTCATTCAGTTGCAAAAGAGTACAAGTACAACAGTGCTGCGATTGTAATCTTTGTTGAACGCTCTCAAAGCGAAACAAAAAATGTTATTAAGATCGACGCCAATTTGGAAGTTAATAAAGTCGTTTCCAGTGCGGTAGTTGGTGGTGTAAATTTACTCCCGAACCGACAAAAGAAGTATTACATGTAAACCTTAAAAAAAAAAACGCCCTCCCTCACTGAATTTTTTGTAAATTTTGATGATAAACCGGAATATTTTTTTAAGTGGCCTAAGCCCATCATCTGTATTTATAGTTTTTTTTTGCTTTCTTTCTATTATGTTCCAGTTGTTCCAGTCTCACAAGTCGGTTTGATTTATAGATGTTTTTTAAATAAATTTTCTGGTCATTGTGTCGCACAATAAATGTATTATATATGCAACCAAAAGGTAAAGGTATGTTAGCTCTAATTCGTTTCAGATAAGTTTTTCCTTGTCGTTCTGAGACACTTTTTAATTCCGCTTATAAGCCTTCCCCCCGGATATAAGCCCACCCAAAACCCCTTGTAAAGTTTTCCGGTACTCATTTAGTTTTACACAAAAGTAAATAATTTTGTACATGCTCTAGAATATAAAAAATTAATGTCTACAAACAGGAAAATCCAGGAAAAAGGGGGCAACTGAAAAGGAAGCAGAAGGCAAAGTATGTAATTACTATCTCCAGATAATACTTTGTATTTATCAAATGCAACTGCTCAAGATGCTTGGTGTTTTTATTATTGAAGTTTCAGCTTTTTGAGCGGCATAGTTTCCATAGCAAAATGGGAAGTTAAAAAAGTTGAAGTTTTAACAAAACATTTGGTTTTATTGTTAGATTATGTCAGAAGCAGCCTCCCAGGCAGTTCTGTATATTATGTTGCAAACAATGGAATGGTTTTATGAGGAAAGAGCAACATGAATGGTTAATGAGGCTGAGGCTACTTACTGTCCTGCTTTTACAAACATTATTGAAAGTAAAAGAAAAATTCTGAAAATTCTCAACTTTTAAGGTCTGAGTAATCAGTCATGAACATTGTTAAACACTTCTGCTCTGCAAAACAATCAAAATGATCACAGAGCAGTGTTGGACAGCTGGTTTAAAAATTGGGATATTCTTTGGTTTAACAAGATCAGCTTCAGTAGTAGTAAAAAGCGGTTTTCAGGACAGAGGGCAAAACCCCTAAATACCAAAAAATCAAGAAAATAATTTTACTAAATTGAAATGGAAAAAAGCGTCCCAAGGGCAAAACCCCTGGAAAAAAACGTCTCAAAGGCAAAACCCCTAAACAAGGCCAGAAGGCAAAACCCCTAAACATCAAAATCGAGAGAATAATTTACATAAAATAAAATACAAAAAAAGTGTCTCAAGGCAAAACCACTAAATTAAAAAAAGTGTCTCAAAGGCAAAACCACTAAATAAAAATCTGAAATGGTAAAAAAGTGCAAATTGCCTTAAAAACTGAATTCTGGAGAATTTAAGAAATTCTGAAAGTCTTGTGAAATATATAAAATATTTGGCTGAGCAAAATAAACTGGTGAAAACCATAACAGATTCTGCCGTTCTGGTTGGACTGGCAGCTGAAGCTGGATATGTAGGAAAGAAAATGCTGAAAGAGAACTTTCTAGGTGACCCCAGCACCAGTGTTATGAATTATGGTAAATGGACGGTTGTTCTAGCAGGTTCCATGGCATTGAAAACTTATCTCGAAGATCAGAAAATAATTCCGAAATCTATTTCAAATATGGCAACTGTGGCAATGATGTTAGGTGGTGCAGTTCTGAATGCGACTTCTTCTATCGGTGGTTCTTATCTCGCGAAATATTTTTCAGGTGATGATTCATTAGCAGAGAAAAAAAGACTGATAAAGCTTTGGAAAAATATCAGAAGGATTATGCAAATTACCAAGAAAACTGGGAGAAGCTTCTAGACTGGCAAGAGCAGAATAGAGAAAACAATGCAATCGCTTCGCATAATTTAGCAGAAACTGACGAAGCATTAAAATTATATAATCGAACTCATCCAGATGAAAGTTTAAATCTTACTGAACCAGTTTTCTCAGACTATTACAAACCTTCGAAAAATTAGAAGACTTATGAAATGATCTACGTAGCTGGAGGAATGATTCTTATTGGTTTTACCGCGATGAGATTCTTATAACATTTAAAGATTATGTATTGTTCTAAAATACATAATCTTCAATGGATATTGACCTCGAAAAGAATCCTTTCGACACTGGAGCAGATAATCAAGGTTATGATGAAAGTGGTGAAATGAGTGAAGTCCAGAGAGAATTCTTGAATTTATTTGAGAGCACAGTAATGCAAATAGATCTTTCGAAATCTGTCCAGAGGTTCAATTATCTACTCAAGTGGCGAAGGTGAAATTGAATTTGGCTGTTAGTCCTGGATGTTGGCTCATGGCTTCAGAAATGATTCTGAATACAGAATCAAAAACATCTTGTAACAGTTTTCTCCGACATGCTTCCCAATATATGCATCTTGGTCCCAACTCAATGTTAATAAAGAAACAAAAGTGATCGGGATAAGACATAACTTAGGAGCAAGTAAAGTTAGCTTTGTCCATCAGAATAAACGAAGAACAAAAGAAAGTGAAGTACCTGTCACTCAAAATGTTTCAACCAAGATAAATAGACCAGAAATAATTAAAAAACAAAATACGCTCCAACATGAAAATAATCTTGCTGTCATAACAATATTGGCAGGTGTGTTGACATATTTCTTATTCAAAAGATAATGTATGCATACCTGTTCCTACAGGTTTGCATACACTATCAACAAGTCACACCCATGAGTATTATTCTTTAGAATTTTTACACTTCCGACAGCAAAGAACACATCAGCAAAAATTGGATTTAATATGACCGACAGAATTGTCCAATTTTTCTATCATCGCTAAATCATCTTGAAGTTTTGTGTACTGTAAGAGACTCTGCAGTCTTCATAAAAATAGAAAGGAAAGTCTTCTACAAGTCCTTTAAAAAAACACTTATCTATGAATCTGTGTGCATCATACCTATTGTATTTTCTGTCGTTTAATCTGGCAAATTTCAACCAATTCTGAATAGTTAATCTGACGGGATCTCTGCATTTCTTACATGAAGATTTCTGTCTGTTGTGTGAACATAATTGGCTTCCACAACAGAAAACACAATACTTTTTGTTTGCCGTGTACACAGTTATCTCCACCACCACAGGCCCTACAACTTCCATGAGAACAAAACTGGGATTTGCAACACTGTTTACATCTATATTTAATTTTTTGGTGAAGACAGATCTGTGAACCATGACAAGAAATACATTTATATTTCAAACGTCCATGCTCACAATGATATTTCTTGTGAGAAGCATTCTCAAGTACTTTATTGTTTTCCATTTTTATAGACAAAATTATTATTTTTATTTTAAAAAAATGTTATTACTTTATTTTATTTAGTAAAATGGAAAGAAAAGAAATATCAGAATTTTTCTTTTTTGCAGATGAGATACAAAACACTAAATCAGAATTAAGAGAAACTTATCTAAAAATTAACAATATTAAATCTGAACTTGTGAAAGAGACAAAAGAGTCCAAAGTTATTCGTCTTTAGCGAAGAATAGAAAAATACAGCAGAAAATATGAAATACTACATGATATATCTTATGATTTATTTAGAGAATTAAATTAGCACTGTGGTTATCTTGCTGGTTGTATCTATGATGAGTTTACAGAAGAATTCAGGAAAAAGATGACGAATCACTTCAATATTTCTGAATTCATCCAAAAGATAGACTTAATAATTGAAGAACTCATAAAGAAAAGATCAGAAGAGTAAGCAGATGATGAGGAAAAAAGGCAAATTAATGAAAGACTTCAGATTCTTTTCATTGTCAGAAATTGCTTAAATAGAAAATCAGATTCTTGTGCATTACGGATTATGATTGATGACACTAAAGATTATTTTAAAAGCTTTTGAATTTATATTCAACGAATATAAATTTTAAGAATTTCTATAAAATCCTATAAAATGTCAAACCCAACAGAATATATGCAATCAAACCCAGACAATAAATCTACAGACATCCTCGAAGAAAAACTAGACCAAATAGAAGCCAATAGAGAAACTCTTGCCATTCTTGCTTCTCTTGGCAGCACAAAAAAATATCTCGGAGAAGAACTTAGTCTCGGAGATATTAAGAAACCTAAAGAAGCTGATGTTTTGAAATACTCTAACAGGTACCAGTCAGTTCTTGGAAAGCAACTGCATAAAGGATTGATTGAGTCTTTTATCAGTACTGTGGTGAAGGGATTATCATATTTTCTTAATTTTGATGACACCGATGAATTAAGCAAAGATTTCCAGAATGATGAGTTGGTAAAGTGTGAACTTTCTTTGATTTCAGGACAACTTGTTTTAAGAGTAGGAAGATTTGTTGCTCTTAGAAGTGCATTGTTTCTTGTCATAAAACATGTTGATTTTTCAGCAAAGGAACCGAAATCAGATCTCGAAAACTCACAACAGAATTTCAATTCAATTTCAACAGATGATAACAAAATGCTAACAAAGTGCTCAATAGAATCATAACAGACTTCTCAACAAAATCACATCAAAATTCAACAGATGTCAGCACCTGCCCGCATTTCTCTTGAATTTTGTTTTTGTTTACTGTAAAATTGTTGATGGTTTACTAAACAAAATACAAAGAAAGTGCTAGAAAGTTCTAGCATAATCTTAATAGTGATGTAAATAGTTCCAAAACAAAGTTTTGAAACTTTTTAAATAACAGTTAAAAAATGACAACTGAAACCCAAGAAAATGTTTTCGCAACATCTGAGACTGGACAAATCACAGATTCAGCAAAAACCTCTGCAAAAACTTCAGCTGATAAAGTCAAAGATCTACGCAAGGAAGCGGCAGGTTTGAAGTTGGCTGAGAAAATCAAAATAGCAAGAGAGGCTTTGAAAAAGCAGAAGCAAAAAGAAGAAGAAGAAAAAGATTCAAGCTCATGGCTTCCAAATACTTCATTCACAACTATTCTATCTGTGGTTGGAATAGGTTTAACAATTTTCGATTTATACTTGAGGACAAGGCAGAACCAAAGTCCAACGGCAGTGCAATGTCCTGTGCAGAGTTCTGACCAAAGTCCAAGGACAGAGAATGAAATTAAGAATAAAGCTCAAAGGACAGAAGTTGCAACTAAAAGTCAACCACAAAGTCAGACACGAAGTCAAACACAAAGCAAAAGGTTTGGAATGGAGTACCGGTAAGTTAAGTTCATATGTTATTCTGAATCAATCTCGTTCCCAGGGTCTCTCTCTGAGAGTCTAGGTACGAGGTTGATTCAGAATTTTTTTTTTTGAAAAAAGTTTTTAAAATTTTCTTTTATCTATATAAAATGGAAAACAAAAAAGTACAAGAACTTAAGTTAATAGCAAAGCAGTATGGTCTGCGCGGCTACAGCAAACTGAAGAAAGCTGAATTAATTCATATAATAAAGGAACATGAATTAAGAAAAGCTGAAGAAGAATTAACAAAGAAGGCAAATTCTTCTAATATTCTAGACGAAGCCGTTCCGGAAATTAATATTCCAATTCTTAAACCTGTGCCCGCAAGGAAAATCGTTCCATCACTTAAAAACTTGGCTGGCAGAGTCTCAAAACAAGTTAGAGGAAAGATCAACAAATTCTCAGACTGGTTATTTCTTTTGTTCCTGAATCAATCAAAACCACAGTTAATGAAAAAGCTGACAAGTTGAAAAACAATGTCAAGCGACTATTGAATCAAGCAGAAAAGTTTGAACCAAAGCAAAAGGAAACAGCTTTAAAGGGTTACCTGAAAACTTTCAGAATAGATAGTGTTGATGGTATTGATCCAAAGACATTTATTAGGAATTCGAAAACCAAAATTCTCAATCTAATAGAACAACATGAGAAGCCAATAAAGTTAAAATTTGTTTTGACATGTAAATTCTTCAAAGAGAATCCTGCCACAGGGCAAATAGATCAAAACAATGGTTATTTTGATTCACTAATCGAAAGCATAACAGAAGCAAGTGACATGTCAGAAGTTTTCAATTTTATGACAAGTCTTTTGATAGAGTTAGCTGAAAAATTCAAAAAACCAAGGTTCTGGTTGGCGCTTTGACAAAGTAGAGAGTCTCGACATAAATATTGACCCCTTTGAACCTCTTTCCGGTTCGTCATATATTCCTCTTCCGAAGTAAATAGCTGGTAAGAATGCTGTTATCAACGTTAAAAATGAAAATGATAAAGAGTGCTTCAAGTGGGCTGTCACTTCAGCTGTTTATAAAGCTAAGAGTCATCCGGAAAGACTGAATGACAAGATGAGAATTAATTTTGAGAAGTTTAACTGGAAAGGAATCACGTTTCCGGTCTCTCTTAAGCAGATTGACAAGTTCGAGAAGCAAAATCCTTTCGCTGTTAATGTATTTGGAGTCGAAGGAGAAAAAGTATATCCATTAAGAATTGTAAGCGGAGAAAGTGAAAAGCAAGTTATCGATCTGCTATTAATCTCGAAAGGAGAAATAACTCATTACTGTTTTATTAAAAGCAAAAGCCGTTTACTTTCTTCACAGTTCAGTAAACATAAGTCGTCTCTATTATTCTGTGATGGATGCGTAAATCATTTTCCTAATAAGCCTGCACTCGACAAACATCTGCAATACTGTGCAGTTCATAAAGCCGTGAGAATCTTATTTCCAAAACAGAAATATAAGGATGGAGAATATATTGATATTCCTGTGTTTCTCAAATTCAAGAACTATAACAGAAGCATGCGAGTTCCTTTCGTGATTTATGCTGATTTTGAATGCTTCACGGAGAAGATTCAAACTTGTTCTCGCGATGAAACTTCGAGCTTTACAAACCAATATCAACATCATAAACCCTCAGGGTTTTGTTATTTGATAAAGTGCTTTGACGATAAGCTATTAAAACCGAAGTTAATTCAATACACAGCTGAGACAATGGATGAAATTGTTTCGAAGAAGTTTATTGATTCGATTGAAAGAGAAACTAAAAGCATACACAATAAATTCAAATTCAAGGAGAAAATTAAAATGACTTCTGAAGATGAAAAGGCATTTAAGAGCGCTACTCATT
>JAOBRG010384871.1:0-10928 GCA_027574985.1 Umimayanthus nakama | reverse complement strand
CTTCCCTCGTGCTCTCCCAACTTCCTGCGTGCATCCATAACTCGATAGACGCACGCCAAGCATGGACCATTTCTTAAATGACATTGGGAATAAGATTTTTTTTCGATGACAAAAAATGCAAAAAAATCTAAATGCTGCAAAGTATGTCGTTTTTCATAGCATCTAGTTAAAAAGTAATGCGATATAGTTCAGTAAGGTTGACTGGCTTCACTGACACTGGCAATGTATTCGTGAGTTTGGACAGCAGAAGTTGCTTAAAAAATAATCTACTTCTGAATGCGTAAAGCGATCTGAAAATGTATAACCACCTATTTTTGCCAAGAAAAGACAAAACTTTGAAACCAAAACCATGTTGTAGTATAGAGGCGCTTGGTGATTCTTTTACTTGTTAGAACAAACACAGGGTCAGACTTATTGCAGATTTGATCTGAAGGTTTCTAGAAATATTGAAAAAGTCGTCTTCCGGCCATTTTGATTTAATTAGTAATTTGAAGACCAAAAAACTACTTGCCGATAAAGAAACAGCTGCGTAAGCCGTAAGCTGTCGATAACTTAAGTGTTTTTCTTTTTAAAAAGGAAGACTTGTTGGTTGTTGATAATCAGGATTTGTGACAGTTTCATCAATTTTGATAGGTGTTTTGGGACTCACACAACAGACAATAGTTAGCTAATTCCCTTGTCTGTTGGAACCCATCAACACAGTTTCCATAATTTTCAAATTCTGGTCAATTAAAAAGCCCGGCTGATTGAACTATAAAACTTTTTATCATGTTAAATGTACTTAGTTCTTCTTTTCGAGCGTAAAAGTGTATAAATAAACTGCTGTTAAAATTGATGCGAAAAGCAGCTACGTTTTATTGGGAAACGGCGGGCGGAGTCAATAACTCCAGAAATAAAGTAAGTTACCTTGTATCTCTAACAAGCCACCACAAAAGCCAGCGTCTTTGTCACTGGCTGCCCTAAAAGCGACTCCCGAGGACAAACATTGATTAATGTAAATCCTAGGTTTCTCAAATTTTATTTTTTGCGAATTTGAAAATGTGTGCGTCCACATGTAGCGCCAGTATTCGAATCGAATTTGCCCTTTTATACGTATCCAGACTCATTCTAGTACCCAGCTGTAAAGATTGTCAAAATAGCACGTACAGAAACCAACTTACATGTGCAATTCTGGCAGCAAATTTATTGCTCCGTAAGCAACAGTACCTTGTTCTTTAATCATAGACCCTCTTAATCTCCTCTTCAGGCAGCTGAGTGATAGCTGGTGAGGCAAATCGGGGCTTTATTTGGCTAAAATAGGCAAATACGCATGTGACAGGTGATGATGGACAAGGAGGGTTTAGTGATGGCAAATGGTAGTGATTATATGGTAGTGGCGGGTAGCATTAATACGTTTCAATCGGAACATAAACAAAAAAATGAGAAGAGCAAGGTTTTGCCTTTATTTGGACTGATGATGATGTTGAAATTTTGTCATAATGTCCAGAATACAAGATGTCGAAACAATTCCACGAAGAAGAAGAGAAACAATAACATTTCAGTCGTTCCACGACCAGGTTGAATAAAGACTGGACTCAAATCAAATTTTATTTTAGTGAAAACCATAGCGTATAATAAACAATTTCATATTTTATTAAAATTTCAAAACTTTCGTTTCGTTTACAGGAAACATCAATTTTAGGCCTTAAAAGTATGCAGACCTCGGAAGTCGGAACCGCTCGGTCAATACAGCTTTACCTTAGTTTTTAAAACGTTTCCCGAACACTGAGATGTCACTATCCGTCACCAAGTAGTTAGTGTTGCTAAGTCCGTATTAGCAGTTAAAATCGATGATCCATTTACAGAGCTAAATGTCAAACCATTTGGCTTGGACATTTAGAGGACTCCCTTATTTCTTGTTCACGCCCTCTAAAATGCAATCGGTAAATTTTGGTACCAGGCACCCTCACTATACTCAGTAATATTGTGGAAATTTATATCGTGCCATCATCACTCAGACAGTGAAACGTGTGAAAGTCAAAACCAAGAAATTATCAAACTTTATTTTTTGACTTTAGCTCTGTGGTTACAATTGTTGTCTTAAGTATCCTACAATGACTATATTGAGAATGAAAAGCCGGTGATCTTCAGTCCAGGGTCCTTTTAAACTGTACACGTACGAAAGGTGTCGTAACTGAGATCATTTTCAGACTTTATCTAAAAGCCTGACAGACAAGCGTTTCCTTATATCAACAATACTAATTCTCCAACAGAAATTATTGTCTTTCTTGAGTTATTCTTGTCGCGTACACAACTACGAGTGCTCCATTAACACGTTCAAAACTGAAGTAAACCGACTTGGGCTCTTACCAACACGTCGCACATCTCTCCATTGAACATTCTTTCTGACGACAGTCTGCTTGGTGATATAGACAAAGAGACTCTAGAATTTGAGCTTTGTTTTACGAATTGTATTACAAAAAAATTGTTCAATCGTCACCAATTTCACTTGTCAAAACTAAAGCATTAAGACTATGCAAATTTTTAGTTAAGACCTAACATTCTTAGTTATCTTGAAAACACCTTTAAAAAACAATAAAACATTTTTGCGATTTGGTCAACAAAACCTCTTACTTACTGTTCTAGCAGTCTAAAATATTTCCCTGACTGTTGATTTCCTAAATTACGTTAGACCGAAAAGGTAAACATTTTGGTGCAGTTTTCGTTGTGAATAGGTGATTTATAAATTATATGTTTGTGTACGGAATGAAATGTACCAATGTAATCGTAAAATAGGCAAAGTTAACGCGTCTTAGGTGGAAGTGTTTATTAAAATACACGAAGTTTAGTATGGGATAGTAAATTTGTCGATCAGTTATTTTAAAAAACAATCTTTAATCACTATGGTTTATTTAATTTCCATATGCTTCTTCAGCCATGCAATTTTACTGAGTTCCGAAAATTGAAAGGTTGAAACAAAACCGCACTTTTACTTTGAAAAGAAACAAGGAAACACAATGTCTTATACGTACAAAAAAGCATTCGTCAGTGATTTGATTAAAAAAATCGCTTCGTTTATTGGTTTAAACAAGCTAACACAGGATTGTCCAGGACAATCACAAAGTGAAATATTCAAAGGTGCGTGACAAAACACCTGCGTTTTGCTGTTGACATTTCCAGAAAGGTTTACTTTACACACCAAGCTCTATTCTTCTCAGTTTAATGTGTGTTCAGTTGCTTAAAGGAGTCGAAACGAACCTCTTGCTTATCTTCGGACCAGTAATCGCTCATTGTGTATTAGGCATGCTCGCTGAAGATTTTAATCCTTAGAAGAAGGCCGGACAAAAGGTTTGTAAAAATGCATTGTATCTTCGTGAATATACCGGGTTCTTATCAGGTTTTTTTTCGCCAAAAACAGCATGCAATCAATATTTGGTAAACTGTATCAGTTTGTTGTATGGTCTAAATTTCATTCAAACGACTTAAACATACTTACATAATTTAAGAAAAATAGAGGATTGAAGGAAACGTATGAAAATTGTTTCTGTCTCATGTAATCTTAGAGTTTTTAAAACTAAGGACTTAGCATTTTGATAAGGCTGTGTTTAATTCTTTCTAGCTATAAAAGGATTTTCTCTTTTAACTGTTGCATATTCTTACACTTTGAGTCTTCGGCAACGATTTTGTTTTAAGAAAATTTTTTATAACTCTTGTATGTAAACTGGGCTACTATGCTTTCTTCGTGTTTTCGCGTACTGTGGTTCACCATTTAAGCGAACTCCATAGATTTTGCTTCAAGCAGATTGTTCCATTGATGGTTTGCTGTCCTGTTTATTTCGAGCTCTCGCAATGTACGAGTTAGTTTTTGATTGTTTTGATCGTCCCGGCGCCATATTGGAAGCGCAAGCCAAGGAGAAATTGGGCCTGGGGAGACAAGTTTAAACCGGGGTTAGAATAAAGTACGTCCATTTTGGTGCAGGGACCATCGAGGTCAGTTGTTTTTTCCTTCTACTCCCCCTCCCCCGACGCCCTCCGTCAAAAACGATCTAAAATAAACCACTTGCTTTGCTGCTACAGTAGATTATGGCGGTTGTGATTTGCTGAAAGTTGATAACATGCATCCTTCTCCTACCTTCACTCAGGAAGAAGTTGTCATTAGACAGAGGTACCGTAAATTTTAAAGTTTTCATTCTTTTATAAGTAAGCTTAAGCCTTGTGAAGGCAACAAATGACTACAAAGAAGTCAGTCAACCGATTTTGTAACAGTGGGTCAAAAATGAATCCATAGTTTATAACACAACACTTGGAAATGACAATGAATGGAACATTTTAATAAACGAGGATTCAGATTGCTTTTATGGTATCGCAAAAGCCAACACACAACAGATTCCCATTAAGAAACGACCGCACACATAGTGAAAACAACATTGAGTTAAACACATAACGAGATGCTTTGTTGTACTATTAAAATTTAAACACGATTTGTAGTTCGAAATTGAAATGCACAGCTGAACTAAATGCGGCCGACTTTGAACATAAAACAAGAATAAGTTTAACAAGTTTAACACTGCACAAGCAGATTAATGATCTAAACTTTAAAAGCTGTGAATGCAACTAATGCAATGCTTAGAATCAGTTGTCTAACATTAGGGAGAACTTTTAATGAGTCTTCGTTGTCTGTTATCAAACATATGATTTTAAAGTAGTAATTTGCAGTACAAAATTGAAAAACTAAATATTTTATTCCTTTCTTATTTTTCATAACGATAGGCATTTATTTGATTTTGGATTTTAAATCATTTACTAGAACCATGAAATAAACTAGGTGCTTCCTAATATTGAATATCTTTAAACACAGAGGATGTAGGTTGAGAAACCGTGAGGACGCTTTAAGTGTTATTTTATTTTTCAAATTGATAAAACAAGCTCTGACATTTAGACATTCCACGCTCAAAGTTTCCGAAACTTGCCCATGTTGTTAATTTATTAATCTGTAATTTCATGTGTATCTGATTTGTATCTGAACAATGTTTACTTATAATACGTTTTGTCAGTACAAAGATGCCGATTGGTATCAAAATTAAATTTGCTTTTTGGTTTTTTATGAGACGATTTTGCGTTTGCAAAGTTGCAGAGGTCTTTAACTTTGAAAACTTTAATTTGGTACAGCTTAATAAGTACAAGAGCGCAGTTGTCTGCATGTTGAATGGTAGTACAACTGAACAATGACTCGCTGGTTCATTCGGCTGTTTTCAGTTTAACTAGCATCAACGGTATTCAAATTGTGTGTGGGTATAGAAAAGAGATTAAACTTCTAACGAAAGAGATAAGATATTAAATCTGGGGAACGTGTTGATTTTAATTCTGATCTTAAATCTACAAACTATCAAGACAATTTTGATCAACATTCAAATCGTGATTGCCAAAATTAAACAAGAACTAAAACGAGACATGCACAAAGGACTAAACATTGTCGCAACTGACATACCGTAGAATCTTGTTGTTTATAGAAAGCTATGTGCCTGGTCTGTCCTGAAAGGTAAAGTTTAACCACCATGTTCTATTTACGTTTCCTTTTATCGTCTTTCGAGATTCTATCACGGGTTTTTCTACTAGCAGATGTTTTCTCTCTCCATGTCGATATAATTATACGAAACCTTAAGCGAAGTCCTGTAATCGTGACTAAAGCCATATTGCTTAAATGTTTTTCGCATCATTCGATAGTGTGTTCTATGCATATGTATACTGATAATCAGTATATATGGATAATGATAGTGATATGATAGTGTTAGTAATACCGATAGCAATACTGCTAGCAATACTGATACACCTTAGTGATATATTGATACTGATAGTTGAGACTCTAAAAATCCTTTATCTCTTGGTACAGGCAGACCAGTTTGTCCTTGTCTTAATCCGATCATATGGTGATGTAAAAATCAAATTAAAAAATTATTTTTTTCTCGATGATAGTTAATAAATAGTAATAATAGACGTATACTCCCAAATGGCGAGTCCCAAAAACAGACGGATCAAACTTTGGACATAAGTAGGCCGATACCAAAAAAGGGTGAAACTAAACTTTGTACAGAAACAACACACTTGGTAAGGAAAGACCTCAATTTTTTGAACAATTTAGCGAACACTTTTAACACTAAACATTCATGAGGTGAAAGTAAAAATAACCAGCCTCAGTAGACAGCTATGAAAACTTTAAGACTGATGCGTGATAAAGAAGACAATTAATGAACGGATACTTGGTGATACTTCTGTACCTTGTACAGGAAATGTTTTGAAACCGCCGTTCGTCAATCTTTTCCTCATCCGCCTAGTTACGAAGCATCCTAAAAGAACTCCGGAATCTTTACGTCTAGACTCAAGCCAACAGTCGATAAAGACCCTCTGGAGAAAACACAAGATTAGAACCTATGAAATAGAAGTGCTATCTCCTTGTACGGTTTTTGTAAAGTTTTTCACCTTATGGTAGTCTTAACAAGCTAGGGGTGTAGTTTTACTATTGCTAATGGATTTAGGAGGCGAGTGGGTAAACTAGTGGGTGGGTTTACATACTTTTGCAGTTGATCCGCAGTCTGACAGTGAAAGTTCTTAGAGGACAAACGTATTCAAGAAACCAGTGGCAGATTTAGAGGAGGGGCCCAGGGGGCCCGGACCCCCCTTTTGACGGGATTTTTATAAAAGATTTATAAGAAAACGACTGAAATGAGCAATCTGAAGGCCTTTTAA
Source organism: Umimayanthus nakama (assembly GCA_027574985.1). Classification (NCBI taxonomy): domain Eukaryota; kingdom Metazoa; phylum Cnidaria; class Anthozoa; order Zoantharia; family Parazoanthidae; genus Umimayanthus; species Umimayanthus nakama. Next base: position 4,205 of record JAOBRG010384871.1, on the reverse strand, counting down.
CGGATTTTGGGCCCCCCTTTTCTAAAATTTTATGGCTTCCTGGCAAACTGGCCCCCCTCTTTTAAAAATTCCTGGATCCGCCCCTGGAAAATGGGGTACACATCTAAGTTTCAACTAAATCGCAGTTATCCAGCTAGTCCTATTTTTTTTCAAACCCCTTTCCCGTTTCCAACTTTGAAAGTGGGTTTGTTGTTTCCCCATCAGTGTCCCATACCTCTTCTAGTTTCCCAATGAAAAGGGACCATACCATTCCCGTTTTACCCCATCACAAACCTCTTACGTACGACAATCAGGTGGGGAAAAATTACAGAAATTATCTCGTGAGACAATGTTCTAAAATTTGAATTCATCAATTAATGTGAAGGAGTTGAAAAAGCGAGTAAAGAAACCATTATCATGTATAACTCACTAACTGTCGCTACAGTCCCCTGCGCTTGCTATTTTCTCACGGAGATCGCGCAGTATATAACTTAGATTTAGATCAAGATTTAAGGCCGGGTCCCGTTGTTAGGTTTTGTTGCTGAACCGGTCAATCAATTGATAAAGGTCCAATACTACGGTTTACACCCCACCAAATTTTCAAAAACTGCTCGTGATGAAGCAGAGCAATACAATACCCGCCTGCACATCAGGCGAATTTCAGTTAACGCTTTTCCTTTTTTTTGTAAGGAACAGTAAGTTTTGGCCGATCGAGCCCTTTTTGTTCTGAATTTCTTAGAAAGTTTCAATGTCAATTGTTCTTAAGCTGTTCTTATGTTGACAAGTACTCGTAAGAACAATTACAAGAAGAAAAATTTCTAATATTAATGTTCCAAACATACCTAGCTTGTGATAATTAAGCCAAATATTAAAATCACAATGGAAATTTGATCGATCTCAATGTTTGGTGTATTTCAACACTTGATACAGTCGGGTTTGCATGTGTTTTTACATTGCTCTTTTTTTGGCCAAACTTGAGCCTCGTTTTACTTAAAAGGCTGTTCTTGTCTTTCAAACCCGGTTAAACATTAGCACAAGTCTATTAGAAATTTAAGAAATAATAGGAAACTATAAACTAATAAAGTAATCCAAGTCATTTCACTTCACTTTTCATTTACCGTGCAGTTCAGTTGTTACTACTACAATACGATCAATATATATCTTCAGTGCATGTTACAAAATTAAGTTAACTGCTTGACATTTCGTGATTTTGTCCTCAAATGCATAAGCATTCTTGTTTATGTCAATTTTAAGGACTGTGGTAGGCAACGATGAAGAAAGGCACCACGCCAGATTTGAAGACATTCGTGCGAGCAGGGGGAAGCATGAGATGTCGAATGTGTATCTGGTAGAAGCTCGCATCAGCTTTTCTTTGTCTTTGTCGTTACTTTTTTTATTTCTCAGTTTTGCTTGCTCTTATTTCACAAGTGTGAACCAACCTATATTTATCACTGCACTCAAGCGTCTGCACGGGTATCCGGAGAAGAAAAGGGTTAACAAGATATTTGATTGTGTGCGGGAGGCATACAAAACTTTAGCTGTTTTAGAGCTATTTGTAGCTAAGCTTTACTGCTATAACTTAAAATTTCAATTTAGGGAAAAGAAAATCATCCCAATCTAGCTATATCCTGAGTGGCAAAATTTAGGAAAGGAGGAAGATCTCCATATTTATAGATTTGGAATGAGTGCGATATGTAATAAGTCGGAAATCCAAACACAACCTGCACTTTGTGGTTGCAAAATGCTCTCACAAATCAATCAACGGCAAGTTTTAGCAACACAACGTCAGAACCCAAGAAATACTAATTGTTATTTAAATATATTCTGTTTTTACGCGAGATCAAAAAGTATATTTACATTTTTCAAAATTGTTTTGTTTTAAAAAGAAGAAAAATGTCATTGCGGCAGAGAAATGAGCACGTTCGGTATTCGGCTATTGTACTTGTCGTTGAACAACAACTTTTTTTCACTCATTTTTTAGCATTCCAGTTTTCTTTGTAATATTGACTAATGAGAAGCATTCCTTTTCAGCGCAAGTGGTCCATGTTTCATATCTGTTTCAATTTCCGTAAAATTAGACTTTACTCATTAGAAATGTAACCGAATCGACTTGATACCGTCATATCAATCAGCTTATTTTTGGCTCTTTAAAAGGACTGACGGAAATAGGAAAAAATTCTTCCGCTTTATTATAAAAAGAAATTTCTAAAATTGTAAACAAGACCAGAAACCATTTTTCATAAAACAGATAAATTACTGAACGTAATGCTTAGCTATTTGCGAAAACTTTCATTTCCAAGCAATTGTATGCAGCCTGCTTGTCACACTACTTTAAGCGAAGGTCACTTTGAAAATTTGCACCTCCTTGCATTTCCATCCCCTCGTTCAGTATTATGTAGTTCTTGCATATGCAAGTAAAGTTAACAAAGCATTCCTTTTATTGCTCCTTCGATATTGGTTTGAAACTCTTGAATTTTTTTCTTGCTAATAAGGGCCTGAAAACATGGCTACTAGATTGGTACCAACGTGTCAGATAATAGGATTATGCCAATTAGCTGCACTGTTTATTCTCCGAGACTATGCTACTTGTGATATCATAAATTAAGATTAAAATTGCTACAAAATAATGCGTCAGTCATTCGAAAATACAGTGTAAAAATACTTTTAGGAAGTGATAGTGTAAACTATGGAAACATTTGAAGATAATCCAATTTTTTTTCAGATAGGTGAAGATTAGATGTTTGACATTCACAGTCAAAGCAATTTGCCGTCATTTCAAAGGAATGTTTCCGTAATGCCTAATAAGACACTGATAAATTTGGAGGTCTAAGGTTTATTCTTTCTTCTAGATAAGATCCTTTTCTGTTCCTTCGAATTCTCCCTTGGATCATAATTTTCTTCAATAATTTGATGTAACTGTTGTGTTGACTGGGCAGACATATCGGCAGGCAAATCGTCAACCACATATAAGATTTGTATCGAAACATTCACCCATATTTATATACCATCCATACTATAGCTTAATATAAACTAAAGGTTTTCGTCTTTTATAGAAACCCGTTGACTTACTTATGGTATATCGAATTGACGGCGGCTTCATAAGCTTTCTAAAGTTGCTGTTGTCAAACAATTGTCAATCGGCAAGTGTTGCCGGTAGATGTCATTGCGAAATAAGAAAATCTGATTACAACTATTAGCTTTAGTTAGAATTGCTAAGTATAGTTCCCTGAAAGATGAAAGTCAAATGTGTAGAGCTGTTTTTATCTCGAAAAATTGCAAGTCTTCAAATAGGAAAACAACTGGCTTGGTAGTTGTAAGATACATTTTTGAAAGCCTTGCATCAAGGCCGGCGCATAATTTTGTAGCACAATTGGAAGTCGTTTTGTTAATTACTACCAAGTAGTTGTCAACGCAAAAGAAAATTGGAAACAGAATTAATTCAAAGACGCAATTTAGTCCAATTTGTTTTAAACGGAGGAAGTTTGAATTCAAGTAAATCGGACAAGCTTGTGATCTGATTTTCAGATGAAAGAAAACTTAACCGAGGGAAAGTATAACTCAGAGGCAGAAAGGTTTGTATATAGTTCGCTTTCTAATTTTTTTTTCTTGCCAGGTTTTCTGTCCCGGTCAAGCAAAACAACTTACCGCCTTTACTATTAAAAATGAATTGATCTGTTAACATCATAATACAACTTGCACAACTGGGAGAAAATTTTATAAATATCGCTGTTAGAGGACATGTAGTAAAGTTAAAACTAAAATGCGCACACTTGGAATAATTCAACACCACAAAACAGACTGATTCTGTTGAAAATAAAAAAGGCAAAAGTTTCCGCTTGAAAAAAAATTATAAAATTTGCGATCCATTGTAATATTGTATGATTTAAAGCTTAATAATGTCGGCAAACCGTGTTGTTTAAAGAATTGGATTTTTATAGTTGCTGCTACTACTACTACCGCTATTACTACTGTACTATTACTACTTCTACAACTATCACTACAACTACTACTACTACAACTACTACTACAACTACTACTACTACTACTACAACTACTATTACTACTACCACTGCTGCTACTACCACTACTGCTATTACTACTACTATACTATTACTACTTCTACAACCACTACTACAACAACTACTACTCCTACTACTACTACTACTACTACTACTACAACTACTACTACTACTACTACTACTACTACTACTACTACTACTACTACT
>JAOBRG010384860.1:0-10929 GCA_027574985.1 Umimayanthus nakama | reverse complement strand
CTTCTGGTCTTGTATTGACCGAAAGTGAACTGAGGGTGTGGTCTCGATGAGAACACCACAATCCCGATCCGAGTGAAACCCTTGCCGATCTTGAAAGAGCGGACGACGTTCTTCACAAACTCCAGACATCGCTTGAAGTTCCCTTTTCCGTAGTATTCAATGCTTCCAGAGCCGTCGATCATAAAACCGAGGTCCAGCCGTGTTGCTACACATGCTGTAGCAGGATCATTGGAGATAACGTGTTAGGGGCTTGTGGGTGCGAGGCGCAATACAACAAAAGTCCATTTCACAAATCCTAAAAGGTAAAACAAGCTACTACATGAAACCAAGGCAATAGTTATCCTGGTGCAGTTAGAGAAGCGGAAAAATGGACATTTCTTTAATTCTTTCCGGTGATAATTGTTTCCACTTTTCTCACTGTTCCAGGACAATCTTCGCCTCGATTTCATATAGAGGTTTGGTTACCTTTCAGTGACCGTAAAACGGACTATTGTTCGTTTGTTAACACGAGCCTCGTCTTACAACGAAACCGTACTCAGGCTTAGTGTCTTTGCTGGTACTTACATAGCTACTAGTACCAATTTTTATGCAGCTTATAACACTGAACTCTAAACCGCTGTACTTATAAGACCTAGGGTTTCCCCAACCCCTGAATATTGTCTAAACCCGTTTGTGCTGCATCGTAAATTTTTTTATTTTCGAAGTGGCAAATAAATTGAAAGTTGAAAGTTGAAGCGCAATGCATCTTAACTTTGCTGAAGGATACTTTGAATTAAACGTTAGAGAAACTAGCACAGCTAACTTACTTTATTTTTTAACTGTATAACATAGTTTTTAATTTAATTAAATAATCATTATTATTGTATTCTGCAACTCGGTTTGTTTGACATTTTTTAAGCATTCATTTGTGAGCTAATTTAATTGATAAAACCTATGAGCAAATACAATATTAGTAACAACAAATATGTTAAGTAATTCCGATAATTCTAATAATAACGGCAATAAAATTCCATTTTTTAGAACAATACTTATAATAAAATCGATAACATAAAAGTAATAAGATCGACGACTGTTGTAATTTTTAGCTGTTGTTTAAATCTGTAACCAGTAATAATTTTTTTTTCTGGAATTCAAACGATACGAAAAAAAGTCTATCATCGTATAGCGTTTGTCGTTTCGTTTCGATATTTTAGGTGTTTATTGTACTTACGTTTTCCAAAACTTCCACCTAAACAGCAAAACATAATTAAGATATAGTTAGTACAACTCGTCTTAACCCTAGAAGGCATAAGTAAAAAAAGTCACACGAAGGCATAAGGGGGGTGGGGTCAATCTGACCCACCCCCTTGACTTTTAACACCTATCATCCGATTGACTTGATATTTGGTATATATAAAGAACTTTTTTTGTACTTTCAATTAATCGCAACCACGTGGTGTTTAATTGGTTTCCATGGAAACCAAATCAAAACAACTGACGTTACTGCGGCCGCAATCTTGGATTTTCGAATTTTCAGATTTTAGAATTAATACTTGAAAATGGTGAGAAAACATTTAGCGATTGAAATACATGAAATTGTAGAAAAAATAAAGTGAAGTTGTCAGTTATTTTTCGAAAATAGTCGCATTTTCGGCGCAAAATTCAACTTTTGTTGGCAACACACGTGTTGCGTGACTTATGATGACGTCATCAGTCATGACGTCACTTAATTTGGGTCAAAAGATGTGTTCACAAACAAAGAACAGTAGGCACCGACACTGAGGGGGATAGTTGTTTTAGTATTGAAAATGGCGCCCAGATTTAAAAATGTTAGCGAGGAAGAGGTCAATGCGTTTAAAAAACTCACCGCTCCAAGTAATGTTCCAGTTAAAACGGTTGTCACACCACTCAACATTCAGCATAATAATAATAACTGGCCATCAACAACATTCGTTCTTTCATTCCGGTTAGTGGCAAAGAAGTCCAGATTAGAAAGCGAACAAGTCAAATTTCCCTGTAAACCACTCAACATCCAGTCCAATGCCGAAGTTGTTAGTGGCCACATTGACCTTTTCCATAATAGTAGTGTGGTTATCAACGAAGGACAAGCTAGAGGAGTAACGTTCGGCTTCTTCGTTTCCACAGATGTAAAGTGGGTGAAAAGGCTGTCAGCAACCAATTCTTGGCAACTGAAACTTCTAAACTAACTTTTCCGTTTTGAGCTTGAGTAATTCAGTTCTTTCCTCAGTGCAAAACACTTCAGCGACGTATTATCAACATATTCAATTGAAGTTATTGAGCTTTTATGCACTTTGCTTGAAGTTCTAACTGACCTCAATCAAAAACTTGAGCGCACTTGCACTGACGGCTTTGTCAGTTCTTTCATTTTTGAAGGCGGGTTTTCAATCAATTGTGCATGGAACTTTGACAGCCAATCCGATTTTGCAACTTTTTCTGAACAAAAACCGGGCTTTGTTCTGACGTGTCTCACAGTGTACCGATTATATGATTACAATAAAAGACAAGTAACCTTTTAGAAATTGCAAGCCGTAATTTGTCCGCCATAGTATTAAATGCAATCACATGTTAACTCGTGAAATTAGGAATTAGTTTCACTTTTGTGTTGTCAGAATTCCAGCGAATTTCCCTCGCTTAAAGGTTTGGAAAATTATCAGAATTTTGACAACACACGCGTGAAATTCTGTCCTAATTTCACGCGTCACCTTTCGATTAAAATTACTAATTTGGATTAACAGTTTTAAACGTTCGTTGTGCTTATGTCCTTGAAGTAGTCAAGTGAGCTTACGTTCTTACAAACTTAAAAAATGTAAATCATCAAAACAAAACTAAAGAAATGAAAACTGCTATCCAGGATCTATTTGCTGCTGAAAAAATCCTTTCTTGAAAAAACGCAATAACATACGTTTTAGGCTGGTTAGTTTTCTTATACTGTCATTTCTAGTCTCCTTTTCCAATGAGTCGTGGTAAAAAAATGAAACATTAGCTTCAAACTGATTTCGGCCTCTGAAAGTACGGTATCTGTGTTCAATTTATTGAAGAAAAGGATTATATTCTGTAACAGGATGTAAAGTACAAACAATACTTACCTCCTGGGCTTGGTTTTGGAATCGAGCGTCCACCTTAGGAATCAAATAAAGTAAAAATTATTTGATTGGTGTTTTGGATTTCGGAAATACAGATCAAAGATGTATATTATTTTCCAGTCATATCTACACATGTAAGATTTCAGAGTTTGTGAGCTCTTCCTTTGCCCCGAATCCGAATCATGGTTCAATGAGATCCATTTTCAGGGGGATTACGACTTGTAGCTCAACAAAACGATCTGTTCAAACGTCGGTTTATGCCAATAGGGTAAAAGAATTAAAAAATACTCCCTACTCCATCAAAGAGATCAATAACCTCAACGGTCTATCTGCTTATATTTACCTGTTACCTTTAAAAATTATACAAAATAGAATCTTTCGAACAAAAAGTGGTCATTCTTTTTTGTATACATTTGAAACTAGTTTGATTTCCTTTAGTATTTTCAGGATCTCTATCAGTTAATCGCTAAGTTTTGAACCATCAATTAATACGAAATTTATGTTCAGTGAGCCTTGACTGTGCCGTACTATATCGAGTTATTGTTTAAATTTTGCTAATTTATGATAACGGATAATGTAAGCAATGACGTCTTCAAGAATTGGTTTATTATGTTTACCTATGGCTTTACATGCTTTCTGTTTTAGTTTCTTCACCACATTCCCCATACTCCTGAAACCGGAAGTGTATACGTAGCTGGTACCGGAAGACATCTGAAGCAGTTGGTCCTTGTTGTACTTCTTTCCAATGCCGAGGGCAAAGATCTTCACTCCCATTCCCTTGAGAGCCTTTGCAGGAGGCCGCACGTTGTCGTAGGATTTACCATCGGTCATTACGATGAGAACCTTCTTCCGTTTGCCACTGCCCCCGAACAGGTAGCGCCTGGTATAGGTTAATGCTCGTCCGCATTTGGTGCCACGCCTCGGGTAACTAGGAAATAGAACAGCAAATCACTTTAACACGGAACATTTCCAGGTACCTGAAGCCAGTTTCATAAAAGTTGGATGTTCACGTGTACAGTCTGACTTTGTTTCAAATATATCCTCATGTTTAACCTCTAAACATTGGGCTAACTTCCCATGACAGTTTTCAAGCAATGTTATTTTGGAGTGTTAGTTGGTGTTGGTAAGGGAAGGGGGAGGGGAAGGGGGGCGTATAGCAGCACACATGAATACGTTCTCAGTTGCCTTTAGGAAATTAAGTGTGTAATTGGACAATGCATAGAGTTGTTTAAAGTCTTCTGCTTGTCAAGTATATTTAAACAATCGTTCTCTGAAATTGAGGTGAATAGTGACAGAATACTCACCGACATACGAAGCATGGAGGTGAATGTTCTAAAAGCTACTATTCACAATTGCTTACTACGTTTTCAATTTCGGAAATGTCTTTCGAATACATACCTCACTCGGTCGATACGAGCCAGTACTTGGCTTCTCGAGTTGTATTGACCGAAGGTAAACTGAGGGTGTGGTCTCGATGAGAACACGACAATCCCGATCCGAGTGAACCCCTTGCCGATCTTGAAGGAACGGACGACGTTCTTTACAAAATCCAGACATCGCTTGAAGTTTCCTTTCCCGTAGTGCTCAATACTTCCAGATCCATCGATCATAAAACCGAGATCAAGTCGCGTTGCTTCGCATTCTGTAAATAATTTGATCGCAAAAGCAAGGAGAATTAAACGACGTGTTTTCCGTTCTGTTTGTGGTCTTCTTATAAAAATTGAAACACGTTTGTCTTAGAAACTATACGATTTATTTAGAAGTATGGAAACCAAAAATCCCTAGCAATTTCAAATACTCAAACACAAAAAAGAATTATACACCAAGCGTGCTACACTAGTCACTTTTTGATGTTTATTTGGAAAAACAGATTGTGTATTTCCAACCTGATAAAACACAAAGACACCAGAACCTATAAACCTAAGGCATTTTCACATCGACTACCGATCTATATAGGAACCACGGCCCAGCTGTGTAAAGCTCGACTAGAGTTAACACAAGCTAGCCATGCAGGGTCGCACCAAAGTTAATAGAAGGGAGTCTCCCTCCTCTAACTATGATCACACATATGAAACAGTATTTGGTTAAGAGGCCTAGGATTGTTTCATTACGTCTTTCCGCTTAGCAATAACAGCTTGTATTGGGATACTTGACCTGTTTACACGAACGGAGGTATGCTGCTAATTGTATGGCTATCAAACGATTTTCTAATAATGGTCTTCTTTAATTTAATTGCTAGATGGTCTGCCTTTTTAAGCTACTCGGAACTCGCGATTATCAACATCGTTACAAAACTTGAAAAATCCTTGTTCTTATTGGTTGACTCATGAGTGACAGCTGGGTCACTATTTCTAGTTGATTGTGCGTAATGTTACGCTCTGTATTTTACTTACGATTGTTGTTCATGCGAGTTACGTCTTCACTTAAATGATACAATCACTTTAGGACGAAGTGACTACTTGCAAAATACAATTATTTGTAAGCGGTAAGAAAACGATTTTATCATTTGCCACTAGTAAATACACTCTCGTTTAAAATACTTACGTCTTCCAAAAGATTTAGATCCACCTGAGTAACAAAAAAGGCAAGAATGAAAGTTAAAGGTTAGAAAAATAAATTTCAGCAAGTGTAAACATTTTTGAAGTTTCAGGTGAGAAAGAACTGCCATAAAGACGTGCTAAAACAGGAACTTGTGTATCACTTGGAGCGCTTCGACATGCCGTAAAGACAGCAGCCGAGTTGTTAAATACATGCGTCTTCGTTTGTAACTTACCCTCTGCTGCAAAGGTAAACCATGATCTGCAATAGAAAAATGGTAAAAACTTTAGTAAAAAAAACAATAACAATAATAATAACAATAGGTAATGATTAAAATAACGATAATAATAACGATAATAATAATAATAATAATAATTACGATAATAATAATAATAATGATAATGACAATGATAATGATAATGATAATAATAATAATAGTAATAATGATAATATTAATAATAGCAATAGCAAAAGCATTTATTAGCAATAGCAATGGCAACAGCAATAGCATTAGCAACAAACAACAACAACAAATCCTTTTATTTCCCCTTGATTTATACAGTACATGTAGATATTAGTAATTACTCGCATTAAAAGAATAAAGGGGACTGTCTGCCTAAAATAACAATACAGCTAATGGGAACAGGCAGCCAGAAATACCTGTTATTTACAAAAATTTAAAAAATAACTCCAATAATGTTGAAAAGTGGATTTTATGCTCGACCTTATGTATAAGTATAAGCTCTTTAAGTGAATTACATTGAATAATAAAGAAAAATTCGAAAAAATCTTTGTTTTTGCTAAGGGGAGTGTAAATCTACTCGATCTTTTAAGATTGTGCCCTCTCAGGTTGCTCTCACTTGGAAGCAATTGATGGAACTTGTTTCCAGGATTGTCAGCTATTAACTAAAACAGTTTTCTGTAATTATAGCGATGTTCCATCGACTCTTTGTGCCGTAACAAGTTACAAAGTAGCCACCTATTAATTTTTACAACAAAGTGACTGTTTATTGAGCTAAAATGTTTTAGTAAAATTTGCCGTTGCAAATTTCAAAAACAAAATAATGAGGCATTACTTTGTTCTTAGTAAATAAGTATCAAAATTCTACTAACTTTGTTTATTATTACAAGACTTAGGGCCGATCGAAAAATGCAAAGGCTATTTTTAAAAGTTATACTTCAAGCGAAAAGCCAGCTTTGTCAGACCAATCGATTTTAATCTATAAAAACAGTTGCAAGTGGGATAACACAAAAAGAAAACAATTTTTTTTCTCATGGTAGCTTTGTTCTAAATAACAATTATTTTTAAAAATGCAAGTTAAAGAGCAGCGCAACTGCATGGTTTGATTGATAACTAATAACGGTAGAAATTTTAACCATATATATTCTGGCACCTAAGCAACGGTAACAGAGAATTAAGCTCTTACAGTGTCAAGCTGTGCAACCTTTGGGACTTCACAGTGTTTAAATTTTTGTAGTGACTTCAGTCATAACAAGTGTCATTACATTTGGAAGGACTGTTGATCACAACTTGATTCGAAGGCTGACACAAAGGAAGATATTGTAACACATAAACTTGGGTTTATCAAATCCTGTAACTTCTGAAATTCACTCGTTTTCCTTTATCTGCATTTTAACGGATTTTTTAAGGATAAAATAAAATTAAGTGCTTTTGCTTCTTCAAACACCAAACTTGACATAAAACATTTTTTGTGTCATTTCTACCGAGTAAGGTGTTACCTGTTGCCACCCGATGTAGTTACTTCAGTTACATCAATTTTGAAAAGGAAACATTTGAAGAAACACCTTCTTGTCTATGGCAAAATTAGGACTCGTCGGTCTAGTTCTTAAAGATACAATCTTTAATAAAATGGCGTCCCTTGTAATCTATACTGTCAAAACATACATCACTAGTATTTATGAAGGTGAATTAAAGAAACGATTGCGGAGTTTTGATGACCAGCCATTGTAAAGCTCTGATTTTGATTTTGTCTGTTCTTTTTAAATGTGTTTGCTTAGCGTAACGACAAACTCCACAACCATGGTCTTGCTTTGTGTGGCAAACTAATTGCAAGCCTTTCTTCTTGTGTAGAAATTGAAGTCTATGTATAAGTCGAAGTAAAAGTTGTATTTCAAGATGACTTTGGAACGTGCTTGATAATTAATTTATGTACTACTTTCTTCTTTGTGCAAACGTTTTATACCAATCCCATCGTATTCTCGACAAACCGTTCACAAAAGAACAAAATTTATTTTTCTGTCATGATCAGGAATCTCTTCATGTAAAACAATGTTTGATTTCGAGAATAAAGACTATGGTTGTAGTTTCCGTGTGTTAAATCGATATCTCCATGATAGTTAATAGGAGTTGATAATCAGAAATTTGCCATTATGCCAATTGGAAAATTTATATGTTTAGATAACCAGCAATTAAAGCCAACTTCCTTGTATATGGTTTACCATTAAAACTTGTACTTACTGGAACACTATATTATGACACTTACAACTAATTTCTTGTATTTTGGTGTGCTCACCGTTTTGCAAAATACAACTCCCAGAGAAAGACCATTTGGGGTGTAGATTGTATAAGTTATTGTTTGATCGAGTAGCAGCAAGCAGGCTTTTAATCAAAACTTTAAGCTCACTAAGTGAAGCGATACGTACGTGACAGTTAGTTAAACTAAGACTTACCAGTAAGACTAAAATGTTTTTTTTTCAGTCTAGAGAGTACAACAAGTTACATCCCAATCCATTACTTCAACTTTGAAAGTTGCTTACCCTTTGCAATTATTTCTTTTTTTTCCCAACGCTATCTCGACATCATTTGTTTTACCCGTTCTTTGACCGTAACAATTATAGTATTAGAATTAAGTGTACTATATCGATTGAGAGAACACTGTCCCCAAACATCTAAATGCAAGCATTCTTAAACTTAGGATAAAGATGGCGTAAGAAAGATATACTTACAGCGTTAAAATGAGCAGAAAGAAAAGCCTTTGGGGCCCCATGGCTTCAGTCTTCAAGGGGCTACCCATAGACTAATGTCTAATTTAAACTACAACAATTTTATTTACATCCGATACTGGTCAATGTTTAGTATTAAGATAACAATTTGAAAAGAAAAGTGTTACATGACCAGTAACTGTAGAAGCTTGTACAATAACAACAGTTGCGACGAAACTTCATCAAAGATAAAACAGTTCGACATCAAAGTTTTACGAGCATCCTTGTCAAGACGTTGACAACGCATCAACAAGTATCTGAAGTATCTTCCAATGCACTTGAGCATACTGGTATATGTATGAACTGTTACCCTCAATACTATAGTAAAAGTAACCAGTACAAAAGTTTATTAAACTCTTCGGGGCCACCTGCGTGAGAATATAAATATATGTCCTGAACAGTAACAGGCTTTAACTGAAAATCGTTCAGTCAATCAAATTGCACAACGTTACAGGGCGGTTCGTTGTCTTGAGCAAAATGTAAAGGGCAAGTCAAACTATAAAGAGCTTCGACGTCTTGCCGTCCGAGACTAGAAAATGCCCCTGGTGGCAAGTTTTTGAGGACGACAATGTTAGACAGACAAATAATACTGACAAGAATTTATGTTGTTCGTTTTCTTTACTGTCTGGTACAATGACACTATAGTCTTCGTTTACTTATAGTGTTGGAAATTTCATAGCAGATACCCTCCAGCTAATCTGAGTCTCCTTGAATTAGGCGAGGACGTCTGCAAAACCGTATATCATGTCGTTCCAGGCACCATCCGCATGATTTAGTGATTTACTCTTCAGTTTTTAAAAGACTTAATTTTCTTTCCAGAAGTTCCTTGAAGTTGACTCTTAGTCCAAAGTACTGCTTTAAGAGCAGGTTTAATGATATACAGTTATGCAGATGACGTCACATGGTCAGATTAGCTGGCTCTTTGTTTAAACATGGAACGAACATGGAACGAACACTCAGACCCCATACCCAGTTTGAAAATAAAACGTCGTGCAGTGTACTTCAGACAGGTGCATAAAGATCATTGCTGTTTACACTGATTTTGTATCGGTGAAAAATTAATTCCGGTATAATGTGAACGAGGCCGTAATGTGCAAGGCGTTTTGTTTTTTAAGTCTTAATACTATCATGCTTCGTTCAATACAACACATCGACGAGTTATATTTGGCGTTTCTCAAATTGGTTATAGCACCTAGCTCAAGAAGTTACACCTGACATCCAGAAGTACCGCACTGCCCCAATACTAATAACGTTGTTTCAAAAACTTGAGTTATAATTTACAATCAAGGATTAAAGTTATTTATCGGAACGCGTAAAACTTGCCTGAGCCTGAAGATGTCTTCAATTCAGCTCTTAAATATTTTTTAAACTTCGCGTGCAAACCTCATCCTCAACGTTCTTATAAATAACTTTGTAACTTCTTGGGTCTTTGATTTTCTATTTATATATTTTAGCTTTTCTCTTGTTAGGCGAGGAGTTTTCCATACTAACCCTTTGAGTGCTATGTGTTTATTGATGACTAATATGATATCTAATTATTTAAAAAAAACTGGGATTTGGCTGTTTCGTTGCACTGCATCACATAGCCGCCATTGACCGCCATATTAGAACCGTAAAGAAAACTGCGCAAGCCTGAGCTCCATAGAACCACCAAAGTTCGCGGTTGCAAACTTCCAACCGAGATCACTGACACAAAAAAATGGGAACTCAAACTTAACTGCACAAAACGTTTACAGAAATAAAGTATCGTACCAAGGCTTTCATTTTATGCTGATCGGTTATTAAAAGCTGTCATTTGCCAATTAAGTTAGAAAACCTTCGTTTGAATATCAAATAAAAGAATAGTTTATTTTTATTTTACTTTATTTATTTACACAATTCGCCCGTGGGGGCAGGGATTGACCAAAAGAGCAAGGCTCCATTAACCCTAGAAGGCATAAGGGAGGGGGGGGGGTCAAATTGACCCCCCCTTCAGTTTTTTTAACTTTAAATTTTCATTCTTTGACCGATTTCCAAAAGCTTTGGCACAACTGTTCTTCGTTAGTGAACACATCTTTTGACCCTAATAAAGTGACGTCACGACTGATGACGTTATCATAATAAGTCACGCAACCCGTATGTTGCCTAAAAAAATGGAATTTTTAGCTAAAAATACGACTATTATTGCCTAATTACTGGCAAATTCATTTTATTTCTTTTAACTTTGTATATTCCAATTGCTAAACCAAGTTTTCTCACCATTTTTAGTGTTCAATTCGAAAATCTGAAATTTCGAAAATCCAAGATGGCGGCCACAGTGACGTCA
>JAOBRG010384849.1:0-10930 GCA_027574985.1 Umimayanthus nakama | reverse complement strand
TGGCAAAATAAGGTCGACGATCAGGGCATCGTTTTGATGTCCTTAATTTTAGACGTCTTAGCCGTCAGACGTCTAAGTCGTCTGCATTTTTTCTCGACTTTATACTACATGTTTAGGACGTCTTAGGAGCTGAAGGTCATCTAAACGTCTTGGCCGTCTCTAGTATAAAAACGGCCAATGTCCAAAGGGATCTCTGGGCTTTTTCAAACTGCGCTCCCGTGACAACAAAATATAGCTCCAAATTAAGAACGATATAAAACAGTGCCTGGAATGAATGTAAACAGCCTATAGAAATTATCATTTTTCCCAGGAATGTTTTGCTGATTTAATATCAAACGGTCTACAAATATTCATCCTGGCCTTTGCGGTAATCAAAATAATTTGTAACAATGTTTTTAGTTTTTTCAGCAGTGGTTCTTTTTATTCCAGAGTACATCAGAATCAAACGATCTGTCGTCTCATGCAGACAAATAAAAATTTTGGTTACCAGTTGAGTATTCCATGTATTTTATAACAGGATTACTATTTTTAATATTTTCTTTTAAAAAAATCAAGGTCCTGCAAGTTCTGGAAACTAAACCCTCCGGCAAAGCAACGCAAGCTTGTATTAGGTTAAATTAGATTTCGAGTTAGGTTTGGTTCTAATGTAGCAAGAATTTACCCAGCTATTTTTAGACGAAACTATTCCTTTTGCATCACAGAACAACATTAACTGCTTCTAGTAATATTCAATCGATGATCTTGGTTTCATCTTTCTCGATCTGAAAACGAGCAAATATGTCTGACAACCAGACTAGAGAGCGACATAGGTGAAATCGGTTGACATCGCTCTTGAGTCTTGGTGCCCTTTTATTGATTGTTGTTCTAGCTGCTTCAATTATGTTATCATTAGCGGATCTTAGCGCCGGTTGTCGACACCATTATATTCTAGCCAAGTATCAAAGGTTTACATTTAGAACAAAACTTGGCCACAACATCACCAGGCCACAAATGTCGCTAAGCTCTGCAAAATCCCACGGGCTTTTATATCTTATCAGCTCAAAGCCTCCAGATTTGTGCCGTTCATCAAAGTACCACGAAATGTTGTTGTTGAGTATTTTTAGATAAAAGATTTGCTTTGATTCATCACATCGTAATTTATTTAAGAACTGAATCATTCGGCCGAATGGCCGGAAAGGAAGATACCTTTGTGCAAGCGATGCTTTCGAGACCATTTATAAAGCTAAAGGGACCTTTAATTTTTCGTGCGAGGCGCTACATTTGTTGTTTCCGATAGTGGAATAAGCTGTGTGTTTCATTTAATTTCATAACAAACTGATCTGAATATCTTTTACTGTACATCCTCGCCTCTCTAACTTACGGTCAGGCCATTTCGAAATGTTTCGAAACTATCTTAAAACATATTAAAATACTTATGACTTATTGCCTAATGCAGCACAATTCAGGGAGTGACGAGATATGCTCAAGAAGAGTGTGTATTTTTCTCAATGAGAAGAGAATCATGTGCCAATCAAAACAACCAAACATCTGTCAGGGCCGAAAACTGTGCGAAAGCCAAAGTTTTGAAAGCAATACAAAAATTAGGAACAAAAAGCTCTTATTTGTGAAAAAGAAAAAGAAAACAAGGCTCAAAACTTGTTCAAGAGTGGTGTACCTGAGAATTTTCTGTCAAACTTCAGGAATTAAAAGCTGGATCACGCCACAATTCATTAAATCAGTTCTATTTTAATTTCGAGACAAAAGAATGTCGCGTGATATATAATATCTAGTGAGCTCGGTTGGTCAACAACATTTCCTGGAAGCTGGATACAAAATGGCATAAAGCCAGAACTGGGTCAGGTTTTCTGGCATCGTTCATAAATTTCAAAAGATCTGTTATTAAGAATAGAAAACAGAAACAAAGCTAAAGACAAGCTCATGGATTTTGTTTGGTCATAATGGTCATATAAGTGTAAACCAAACGGTAAACCCAAACAGAAAAGAGCTCTTTTGACAACGCTACAAATAAGCTTATTTGTCACACAAGTGAAAGCCAGCCCTAGTAAGAGCTAGGTCAAATAAAGTGAAAACGTCTTTTTTGGACGAAATATAATACGAAGATATCTTGCTAAGCAAAGACGTTTTGAAAAGTGCAACCTTGCGATCAATGGTCGACCGGCAAAACAGATAGTGTTTGGCGTGCAGAATAGCTTTGTTGACTTTTCATTTATTGGTATGAGTTTCTGGCTGTGCTCGCGATAACATTAAAAGCAATGCAAATAATCACTTGTATGGGTGCATGAATTTGCCAAAACATGCAAAACTTTGCGAACCTGTCTAGTGCGTGTGAACAGGTCCTAAGTCTGTTTGCCAGCGTAACAAGAACGCGCGCAGAAACGATTGTAGAAGCGAGAGCAAGAGTTAAGCAAATATTTCCCCTTTTTTTCTCTTGCTTCGCTTTTTTTTGTTGTTAAACGAAACATAAAATAAACCCATGGAAATTTTGATCAACCAATCAAACCAATCACGTCCCTTTGAAGGCCTAACTTGTATGACATTTGCGGAAGCAAGTTTTTAAGGTTGTTAACCCGTTATTCGTGTGCTTGCTCACGAGATGCAAATAGCTTGCGTTTGTTTCTGCGATCTTTTTGCCGTGTTAGTGAAAATCAGGTTTTTTAAGGCACGGTTTACTGAATATTACAACTCATATATAACGACAGACTAAAGAATGTGAAGTACAAAGCATATAGTATCGTCACTTTTTCATGTGTAACAAATTTAAAAAACGCATGCTGACCTAAATTAAACGCCATGAAAGGTCTTGTTTGTAATTCAATAAACTCTTTGTTACAAAGCAAACGCTCTGTTAGTAGAAGTATGACCCAAAAACGAAATGTGTTGTATTAAACTATCAAATACTGTATAGAAGTCAAAATGCTCATCCAAACCAGTTTACCTCTAGCTCTCCCAGTGAGCCACCGTCATGGTTTTTTCCTGCATATGAAAAACAAAATCAAAAGTAAAAAATCGTGCTTTCAAATTGCTTTGATCCTAGTTAATCATGTTTATTTCCAGCACAGTAAAAGGTAACGCATTCGTTCGGGCATACGGAACTGATGGCCCGTTTTGGAATCAAAATCAGAGAAACTCAGCTTTCACTAAACACACGGTGCACAGATCTAGGAGATTGGACTTCCTCAGTTTTGTAGTGAGTTATGTATTGTTTCATAGTTATAGCCACTTCAAGAGGTCAGCTTTCCGAAAAAGCGTTTACCTGGAAAACTATGTCTTAGACACACTTTGTTTCAAAGTACTTTTTTAAAACAGTGTGCTTCAAAATTTCATTTACTCCACACCATTGCTATGTATCTTTGGACGTATACAGTTTTGTACATCGTACAAGGTGTAAAAATCTACAGTCCAACACTGCTTGACGTGAATGTAAAGACCCACTGAATCGTGCTGAACATTTTGAAACAGCACAGTCAAGTGACTTCTTTTTAAGGTAAGCAAGATCAGGTAGACCTGACCATCGTTTCTAAACAACTAAAACACGTGCATAACTTGAGCACCAATATGTTTACTTTTTGCAGCGCGGTACTGACTGGAAGATAATTTAACAAAAGAGTTTCGGCAAAGCACGGGATTAGATCCAGTCAGTAACAACTTGAGTGAACTTTATTTCGCTACTAAAATAGTCGTAGAAGAAACAAGGAACAGAGTGACACAAGCATGCGTCCAAAGACAAGATTTATCCCAGGCGTTTCAAGAGCAGTCCTGGTTTCCTTTAATACAAATACTCTGTTAACAATGAACGTTCGTATCCGAGTCGAACATGTCTAAACGGCCGGTGGTATTAATTTTTATCCGAGCCTTTCCAGTTTTTCTTGCTAAATTGATGTGTAAAAGGCATTCAGTGTTAACTGAACTGTCTTTAGTTATTTTTGTTGTTGGTATTTGTGCAAAGAGAATCTTGCTGGGACTAAACAAATAGAAGTATATTAATTTTGCTTTCATTAAGCAATGTTTCGACAAAAAAATGTTTCGTATTGAAGTCTAGAGTTTCTTCGAATCAGGTGATTTGCAGTCATTGCATTTTGCGACATCTTGTTCTTGCCACTATTAGTATTACGGATCAGGAAGCGCCAATTTCCGAGAATTATGTTGTTTATAGATTGCATCTTGGTTCGACTCCAAAACGTTGAGGCCCTCTACTTACTTACGGAAGTACAAGTAGCGTAGTTTATGTTAAACCTTAATAGCTGTTTTCAAATATCCAGCAACTCCTTCATATCGTAAAACAAAATGCATGAGTACGAAATAGTCTTATTTGAGCTTTGAATAAAGTTATCTCTGTATTCTTTCCTCCAAATTACCAAACAACTGAAGTAGGAAGGAGACACCAGAGTCCAATTCTGGGTAATCCGTATGGCTTTGTTCCACCATCTCATCGTGGCATTGCTGTAAATGCTAGTTAGAAATATTTGACAACCTGTCTTCCGCTTAGTGAAAATGAATAAGTACAACTTGTAATATATTTAAAAAGCTTACTGTTTAAAGAAGTTTCAAACATCACAAATCTTACGCTTTGAGGACGCTACTTACTTTGAAATTCGAAGTATGATTTGCAGAACTTGCTTTAGCCATCACATAAGTTTACAGAAAAACGTTTCCACAGTGTAACGTGAGAACTTTCGAGTATCTCTCTTAGAAATCCGAATTACTTTTTCTGATATAATCCAAGTTGTGAAATCTTCTTGTGTTTGTGTAGTTACAAGTGTACATGTACAAGGCGTCTTATGGAAGCTAAAATTATTTCAAACAGATCAGGAAAGTCTTACTTCATTGTAAGGAGTACCATCAGTTTTATGGAATAGCTATAAAATAAGCGTCTTCCAAAGCATTACATGGTGCACACAATTTCGTATCTGCTGCCTTTACATTTGGTAATAGAAGTCAAAGAACTAAAGTAAACTTCACATTCTCCATTTACTTCCAATATCAAATCAACCACTGGCTGATTTTCGACAGGATTAAGAATGCATCTTGTTCGGAAAGCAACGGTAAGACTCATGGCATGAAAAGTTCTAGTTTCATGGAACCGGAATTGCCTTGTTCATTTGTCAGAGCCCAAAGATTTATAGTAAAAGTTACAGATTCTGCATTATCAGTAATCTGCGTTTTACCGGTTTTTAGTATAAGAAAAAAACATTTGGATTATGTGGGCCTACGTGATATCAAACACCCAAAAGTTTTAGTTTCATCCTCAAACAGCAGTCACGCCAACACTTTATTAGATGTAACAACATGCAAGGTGGTTTCGGTATTTTGAGTAAACACAAAACAAGCGGAGGAATGAGACGGTTAGTCATCTTCTGTTCATCTCGTAAACTACTTCGCAACAGATTGTCCGGCAATGTATTCTACAATGTTCTTAATTCAATTAAATTACATAACTTTCTGTGCTTTTCACTGCTAGGTTCTTTGTTCAATTAAAAGACATCTACACCAAAATTCTTCTGCTCTAGACAAACTTTCATTACCGATACTGTGATGCCTTCTTCAAAAAAGAAGTGTCTCAAAGCTGTTCCGGTTTTTTTGTGAAAAACTGGATATTTGACATCGTTCCATTCTTCAAGTTGATGAAAATACTCGCCTTGAACAGTCTAAAAAATTTGGAAATCACTAGTTTCAAATGACTTTGGGCATGGATTTGAAAAACGGTTAAAAAATTGGTTTCACGACCTGTCTGAGAGTTAAATATTCAGTATTTTTAAGATCTTTATTTTCTTTAGAAAACCTACTTTTTTGAAGATCACCTGTAGTAAATCTTTAAACGTGATACAATTCACAACACTATCTGGAAAACACAACTGTATATTGTAGTTTCACAAAGTTTTCCGAGAAATCTATCACGCCACGTTTGCAAGCTAGCAGTTTTGTTATTCTTAAAATCGTGTGTTTTTAGCAACATTTGAATATGCTTTCAACTAATTTACTAAGAAATCTGTTAATCAATACTGCATAACTTTGTTATTATAGAAAAGTGAAACTGCCAACCTTGCACATTTAATTTGGTAAAACCAGTTTTGCCTTGTTTCGTTTGTCCTAAAAGAAAATCGCTGACTAAAATTTAAATAAAAACACTGAAAAAAAAGAAAATTTACTTTAGGAAGTTATTATTTCAATAGTCTACATTTTACAGCCTTTAACCAAAAGGAGAAAACTTTTGGAATATTTTTTCACATCGATTACCGGTTACACCCATATTATTACTGGCAAGCGGTTTCTGCTATTTGAGTAAACATAAATCGTGTGAAAGTATAGGTGGTTAGCAATCTTTTGTAATTCTTGCACTGCAAGGCAAGATACGAAAAAGATCAGTTTTATATCACTAATTATATACACTATAAATGTTCTGTTACCAATAGCGGTAAAGAAGTACACATCTTAAATATCTGTTCCATAACAGGGCTATGATATTTTTCAAAAGACTAACATGCAGGCAATGAACCCTACCTTGTTCTTGGGCCATTTCAAAACGTAGCTCAGTCGAGAAAGTGGAGATCCTTTCTGCAAGTTTGAGCTATGCATATAAAATGGTAGACATGTTTAAATAATTGTAAAGGCATCATGTTTAAGATAATGCTGAAAACAACATTTTTATTTTTGTTACAACGTTAAGTTTTAAAGGAAGGAGTTAGTCAAGTTGAATGCAGAATGTAACTGCAATAGAGTATCAATCTCCGTAATCGCTAGATTTCGACTCTGCAAGACTAGCAATTTACATATAGACGCCAAGTAAAACTGAAGGAATGTTTATCATTTAATTTATCTCAATGGCGTTCAGCTTAAAGAAAATTAAGACTCGAAAAGGTGTTTGAGAATCGTTCTCAAAAAATATGTTGCCTTACGAGTTCTATTTACATACAAGTTTGTAATAAGATACGTCAAAGCAGAACTAAATAGATATTCTACTGCTGTACTATGTGTTCATATTTCAGACTAAAACATATCATTACACAATATCAACAGTCTACACTAACTTAAAATAATTTAAAAAGCTTTCAGCTCTTTCTTTAGCTACCAGCTTCAAACCTGAAATTCCAATTGTTGCATCATCTAAACAGAACACATGTAAACTGGTGAGGGGTGACTTATTGTGAGAGCTACAACAACTAAAATTAACTGTCGGCTGACCTGAATTACCCGGACTCTGGAGAACCGAAAAATCAGAAAAGAAAGCAGCTTGAAAAATGTTTCTTGATGTGAGAATGTTGCAAGCAGTTCACACAAGAAGTTCTCTGGGAGAAATAGAGGGATTCGTCAAATATGTACAATGTTTAATAACTGTAAAGAATTTGACAAAACCTTGTTATTGGCTATTCCAACCACCACTTTATTACGTCACTAGCGTGCTCTTTCTAAGAAACTGAAAGCTGGTTTTACAAGATGAATCAAAACATGCTGATGATGCACCTTTCTATGTTCAATGGACAACTGCCAGTATCCTTTCCAATGTGAGATAACTACCTAAAATGGAGTATGACACCCCTTAAAAATCATAATTCAGTTTCCTTTAAGCCAAGCGGAAATAAGTCTTATGACCCTACAAAGTTTTTGTTTACTTTAAAGAACCAATTTTTTTTTGCTTTTGACTGATATTTTCTTTGTTGAGTTGACATATACAATCTATTCTGCCCCAAGCATACATCCAATTCCAGGAATATATTAATACATGAGATGCTTTTTTCACAAAAGTCAGGTGACCTCCTTACAAAGCAGTTCCACTATTCTGGGAACTGAATAACTGGCATCGTCCCATTCACAAGTAATCTAGACCTTTCGTTGATAAGAACATTTACCTTATATGGTCTGAAGAAGTGGAGAAGAGACAGTTTCTATTCACAATAAAACTGCGGTAGTTACCGTCGTCTCTGGGTGTGGCTTTAACAAGTGATTTTAAAAAATGTTTCACCGCGTGTCTTCCAAATAAAAACACTTTAAGATCTCTGAGTGCTTTAGAGGCACTAATGTTTTGCAAAATAAAGGTATTAGCTCTCTAAAATGTTCTCCAAATGCATTAATCTGTTTTGCAAACTCAACTGTACAATATAGTTGTCGACCAGTCTGAAAAATACACCTTGCTACATTTGCAGGCCGATCCATTTTTCTTAGAACTAATATTTTTAGCATCATTCATTATTCATACATCGAGATTAACTTGTTTGTCAACGTTTTTAAATTACTTTTGACTAGTTTTCAATGAAGTTTCTTAGAAATAGCGAAAGCGAAACTGCCAAGTTTGCACAATTAACTTTGCCAAACCTGTTTTCAACGTTCTTCATTGGTCACAGCAAGAACCAATGATATTCCAAGGATCTCCGTATAAGTTCCATTTCCTGGTATTGTTAGCTTCACTTTGTGTCAAGTTTCTAGTTGAGGAAGTCTTCTAATCTGCCAAAGACAAAAATTCAGTTGTAAAGAACGTTAAAATGGCAGACAATCTTCACGACAGCAGAACATTTTTATTTTCTTCGGAATCTGTTGGTGAAGGACATCCAGGTTAACATCTTCAATGATGTTCATGCAATTTGTTTAATTCAGTCTTTGACTGTGTAAACTGTCAACTGAAACTTGGATTTATTCTTACGATGTGTAATTTACAATTGTAGTTATTTTGTAAAATGTTGTTTTGTACCAGAAAGGATCTTTTTTTGCAAAAGTTGTTCTCAAATACCAAATACACTGTTCTTCACAGACAAAATATGTGACCAAATTTCTGATGCGATACTCGATGCTCATCTCCAGCAGGATCCATATGCAAAGGTGGCGTGTGGTAAGACCTGATGAACATTCAAATAATTCGGATGTAATGGGTGCAGTTGATTTCTTACCCTTTTTAGTAATAGAGTATACTCTAACACAATGTAAGAAAGAAATTTGTGGAAACTATAAGAGAAGACCGTTTTCTAAAACCAGCGAAAAAATGCAACAATATGCATGGGACTCAGGAATATCAGGAATAGTAACATCTAGATTTGCTCTTTCTTTCTTCATAGAACTATTTCAAATCGTACATAAAGTATCTACAAACAAAAACCCCACACTAAGTGTTTACGGATACATTTATTATTTATTTAATTGTTTTAACAGAAACTGGAGCGAAGACAGGAATGATCTTTGCTTTTGGAGAAATTACTTCCCGAGCAAACGTGGATTACCAAAAAGTAATTCGAAACACCATCCAGGATATTGGCTACGATGACTCAAGCAAAGGTACTTGGGAAATGTTGGATACGAAATTCTTTTCTCAACACAAATAGATCGATTTCATGGGAGGTCAACAAATTTCTATAAGCTAATTTAAGACAACAATTGGCTAAACTATTCTTTTAACAAGACTCCGTATCAAAAGTATCTTTTACGAAAAACGTTTCTGCTAAATATTCTTCATGTTAAACTTTTCTTTGTTGTTTCCCGATCCCACATTGCAGTGTTTATATCACCAGTTCTCTATTTCACTGATTTCGTTCCTTGCATTTACTCAATTAGGTTTTGACTACAAGACGTGTGCTGTGCTGACAGCCGTTGAGCAACAGAGCCCGGACATTGCTCAAGGTGTCCACAAGGGTAAATCCGACGAGGAGATAGGCGCAGGCGATCAAGGCTTGATGTTTGGCTATGCCACCGACGAGACCGAGGAGCTGATGCCCATGACTGCGGTGCTCGCTCACAACTTGAACAAGAAATTAGCAGGTAATCCACGATTTGAGTTTACTAAGCATATACTGTTCCTGATTTATGTACTCCTTATTCGTACTTTTTTCCTTTGTTCTTAGTGTTTGGATAACTTAATTGCAAATGATTGGTTATTGCAGTTTTTCCTCTATAGTAAACGTTTTACTTGCCGTAAGAAGAAGTTTAGAATTTCAACTTTATTACCTGTATTCAGAATGTCGCCGGGACGGAAGTATGCCTTGGCTAAGACCCGACTGCAAGACTCAGGTAACGATGGAATGTAAGAAAGAATCGGGCGCTATTGTGCCCCTGAGGGTCCATACCATCGTCATTTCTACCCAACATGGACCTGACATCTCCCTGGATGAACAAAAGAGGCAGTTAATGGAGAGAATCATCAAGGTATTGCTAGTTGTCATGATGTAGAGTAGAACGTAGGACAAAGTGTTTTACTTTTTGGAAGTATTGTCATTCATTTAGGTAAACATTAAAATAGGTTTTGTGTTAAGGTATATGACTTGAGTTCCAATACTGCACTTGATTAAAAGTCAGCATAACTTTTCAGTTTGAGTTTTGTTAACCTTCACCTGATATTAACGACAATGAGATATAACTGCGGTACATACCATAAAACGACTTGCAACAAACAGTACTTTATTTCTTGAGGATGGCATCGTCTCTTCAGACAAGCAAAGTCGGATGTTGCTTTTAGCTTGTATTCTTATTATTGATTATTATTGTTCAAACAGGCTATTGTGATACAGTAAAAACCCGCGAGTAAGAACCTAAATTTTAAGAACCAGTTAGGCTAAAATTTAACAGTTATACTCCCTCTTTGTAAGAACCTATTTAGCCTAAAATTTGAAATCAGGTTCTTAATTCTTTAAACATAACCATTTTTGTAGAAAACAGTGGGCTGACATAGAGACACCTACAAATGAGTATTATTTTAGTTATCACTATCATACAAAGTTAATAGTAATCACTTATAATGAACATGTGATCATATTATGAACATTATAAGAATTGATATTATTTTCAGCGCCATAACCATAAATAAGTTCCGCGCTATTGTAAAACTTCCGAGAAATTAAGAACTTATTAAGAGCGGCTGCCAGTAAATATCAAAAACCTTTGGCCAGTCGAGATTTTTTCGATTTGCTTATATTTTGCCTGAATGACCCCTTTGGTGAACTATTTTTGAAAATCA
>JAOBRG010384838.1:0-10930 GCA_027574985.1 Umimayanthus nakama | reverse complement strand
TAGTTAGATCTCTAAGCTGGACTGACTAGTTTAAAACCCGTCTCTAGTTAGATCTCTGAGCTGGACTGACTAGTTTAAAACCCGTTTCTAGTTAGATCTCTAAGCTGGGCTGACTAGTTTAAAACCCGTCTCTAGTTAGATCTCTAAGCTGGACTGACTAGTTTAAAACCCGTTTTTAGTTAGATCTCTAAGCTGGACTGACTAGTTTAAAACCCGTCTCTAGTTAGATCTCTAAGCTGCACTGACTAGTTTAAAACCCGTTTCTAGTTAGATCTCTAAGCTGGACTGACTAGTTTAAAACCCGTTTCTAGTTAGATCTCTAACCTTGATTGACTAGCTGAAAACTTGTTTCTACGTTTCTAGCTAGATCTTTAAGCTAGAATGGTAAGTTAAAAACAGTCGTTTCTGGCTAGATTTCCGTAGGATGGGTTGACTAGTTTAAAACCCATTTCTAGCTAGATCTCTAATCTGATTGACTAGTTCAAAATTTGTTTCTAGCTAGATCTCTAAGCTAGATTGACTAGTTTAAATAAAACACGTTTCTAGCAAGATCTTTAGCTTGGATTGACTAGTTTATTTGAAACCCGTTTCAGAGAGTTTTCTTACCTGTAATGACCACTTTCTGGTGGGAAAATAAAACCAAAAATTCTCTGCGCAAAGTCCTGTTCTTTTCTGTTTAAAGCTAACTTCCCCAGGAGATGTTCCCGTAAATCTGGAAACAAAGGGAAGCTCGGATGATTGCATAAAACAGGCACTTTTTTGGCGCACAACGAAAACCATAAGTGAACGTTGAGCCCAGTTGAGTTTTGTTGAACCGTTCTTCTACCGGCTACAGTTTTCGTCGACGAAACTCCAAGAAATTGTTTGTGTACATTTGTTTGCAATTTCGCACTTTCGTGGCTAATGAATGTGGAATCGTTCAATGTGCGGGCGTTCCTTCCAATTACGTGCGGTTCTATGGACGCTTGTCCTACACCATCTTTGAGTTTTCTAGTATTAGCAACAGTCTCATGTTCAAACTCGTTGCTCTTCGTAGAACTATTACCATTTTGCTCAAATTTAAGAATAACTAAATCGGTTAAGTTATCTCTGGGGGCATCTTTGTTGTTGAATTGGTCAGCTTTTCTGAACTTAGGCGTAGTTGAACTTTTGGCTGTTTCTGCGCTGGGATCAGGAACCATTTCCTTGTTCTGTTTGGAAGTACTGTAACCCTCCTGGTTTGCTCCAATTTCTTTGAAGTTTTCCCCTTCTTGTTGTCGTTTCAAAACTAGTTTGTTTATGTGTTTGTCTAGGGTAGACAGCGAAACACGTATTCCGTTTTGGACTTTCTGAGGATACGAATACTCAGTGAAGCCGAGATCAGAGAAGATATTATACGAAAGAAACACCAACACTGTCATAGCAAAAAGAATGATACAGCACCGAAATCTAACGCTCCGCTTAGGAAGTAAAATGCAGAAGCAACTGACAAACATATGCATTGCAAAATCTACATAGACTGGCTCTGAAAACGACAGTTGGGCAATCAAAACAGGTGTAAAAACAATTTTAACAGGGTTGTAAGACCAGGGGGGTATGACACACTTCCGTGCTCTCCTCCTCCCCCCCATCCCGCCCAAAACTACCGGTGCATGTGTCACAAATTGTTTTATTTCCAAAAGTAAGCCCTATTTTAACTTATTCAGCTCTTCAATTGCCCCGCCCCCAACAAAAAATAGGTATCCCAATTTAAAATTGCTTTCTTATTCAAATAGTTGAAGTATTTTTTAATCATTTAGTAACCGGCTTTGTTTAATTTCAGTAGTTTCATCGCAAAGCTAACACACGATTTTCTGAAGTCATTCTTTTGGGAGAAAAATTGTATCTAAGATACGGGAAAGGACCACGTCGGTCTCTACTTCTGCATGTAAATACAGGCGCGTAGCTACCTGTAAGCCAGGTAAGCCCGGGTTTACCAGTTTTTCTGAAACCCTAGCACTTTTCTTCATCAAACTGATTTCTTTCATTTCGGAAAATGAAGGTACAGGACAGACAAAATGGTCCTTCGAAATCATCCTGCTGGACTTGCTTTCTTCGTTTTTCATTTAAAAAAATCACCACATCGCAAAGATCGACATAAATTGATTATGTTTTTCTATGTAATTCCTTCTTGGTGTAGTCGATTGACCAGATAGTGATCATGAATTTCTGTTTATATCTTTTGGACTGGCTGGAATTGCTTCCAATTAATCCACCATTGTAAAATAAATTTCCTTTTTTTGCGTCTCCATTTTGACATATAATAAAAAAAAAAGTTCGAAAAGCTAATGGGCCGACTAAAACCTCGTCAACCTGTATATCCGGGCTTACCAGAAAAAACTGGCTGGCTACGCGCCTGAAATATGTAATCTGGTCATGTGACAAGGGTACATATATGGTTTTTTGCAATAAGTTTCGGTGCATATGAAGCTGACATTGCGAGAATTTGCCTTTCTGTAAAGCATATTGACGTTTTAATATATAAAATGTTAAAAGCAGATGTAAACAGAAACTGTCCGTATCAGACCCAAATCGGCTGTGGGTCCTGCACGACACAAGAAGGTGTTTTTTAAAAACTACCAAGTTCACAGTACAGTTTCATGTTAAAGTTGTTGCTGATTGGCTCTTCATCCCTAGACAACGTGCAAATCAACCTAACTTATTCTGACCCCATGTGGGCGGCCACGTCGTCTTAGTCACAGCCAATTGATGATTACCAAAATAGCATATGCCATACAAATAAATAGTGAAACTGCAGAATCTTTCAGAATTTATAACTCGACATTTTTCTTCCGTCTTATAAAAACTGTACTGTATTGGTGTTGTAGTTTAGCAAGAGTTTAGTCAAACGTCGCTGGTCGGAATAAACAGAGAGCTTTTAAAAGCAGCTAGGACGGACGCGTCAACGAAGACGGCTGCTGAGTTTTAATCTTTCTGTATTCATTTTTCTTGGTTGTATAACTCATGCGTTTCTTTTTTCTTTTCCCTGAAGGTCCAGTGTGTGAAAGGGATGACCATCGTAACTTTTAGGGGTTTAGCGGTTTTGGTAACTTTCAGGGTGTCTCGTGTCTGTTACTGAGAAATGATATTTTAAAGGTTACTTTTATGACAGTACTTTCAGAAATTTTGTCAAAGTGAAATTAAAGCATTGTCTGTTCAGATGTAGCTGTGGTAACTTTTAAAATCTTTGAACCATGCCCAGGCAGTTCGCATTTTGTGAAACGGTTGCGAAGGCTGCGAAGACTGAGTTCCACTTGACAGCGAAGAGCGTGGGTACCACAACAAAGCCAAGATGGCGTCTCACTGTTGCTTTACTTACGGAAAGGCCATGAAATGCGCATTTTTATCTCCCCTAAGGAATGGGACTCATTCAACATTGAGAAAACTACAGTCTACAAGAATAACATACTCTCTTTTTAGATATATTTGCATGCAATCAAAGGACGAGCAAACAGGCAAAAATGTATCATCATTTGAGGAACATGCGACGCCGACGGACTTGAAGTTGAAAGTCGAAGACGGAGTTGCCAGTCGTGGCTCGGATGTGGCCATGATCGGTCATGGAAAGACCATGAACGTGGTCGTTTCTTCACTGCGAATTGACAGAGTTGCTGCTACGGCGTTGGGGATGGGGCGGAAGTATGTATCGTTCCTGAAGAAGCGCGGTGACGAGGAATCATTGAATCATTTTGATGATTGAATTTGAAACATGTTTTAGTCTATTAAAATAGTTGAAACTATCTCTGCAATTTAGTACTATTGTTACGTTAGTCGTAGTTTTGTCTTCGGAATTCTAAAAAGCTTTGAATGACGTTTTAGAGAAAAAAGGATTATTTACTTAATATGATTTGTACAAATTCCTCTTGTTCACCACAGAAAATTGCAATATGCCATGCTTGGAGGGAAGCTGTTTCTAAACAAGGAAAAAGTTGATAAAGGATCAGTACTGGTAAATATATTACTTTAATCTGTTTGACTTGCTTGAAATTACATGGTAGGGGTTGATTCGGAGACTGAAAAAGATAGCTTTCACACTTGCCAACTTTGATTTAGTTTAATTTAGCTCTTGACTCTTGTTTTGTCTATTGACATTTAGAGCAGAGTCTGTCTGTTCAGTTCTTTTCCAACCTCTAATTGCAGCCGCATTATTTCCTTCACAACAGAATTTCTGAGGGGAAACTTATCACCTATAATGTATTTTTTCAAGGAAAAACTTGGCGGTATCTTTTATTTTGGTATTGGGGGAAAGGGGATCAATTTAAAGGGGTTTGTATTTGGGGAGGGCATTTGTTAATTGCAAATCTTTTTTTTAAATCTGTGTTTAAATAGCTAAATTCACTTACCATAATTTGTAGGAAATTTGCCTAACTACAGTATGAAATGCAAAAACTCTATAAATCACTGTCAAATTACTGACTATCAAATAGCGAAAAATATCAATTTAGAATACTTTTGAAATGAAAGCACTTCCAGGGCACACCTCCAGACCCCACAGCAACTAGCACTACAAAGACAAAATATTAATTCTTTCACCAAGACAAATCAAAGATCTTAAACCTTGGAGAGTTTTGTGTTTTTAAAATGACAAGGATACATGTGTTTCAAATCTTTTCTTGCTTGCTGTGTACAGGTTTGGAACAATGACAAGATAGATGTGGTGTCAGAGGACCAAAAACAGGATGACAAGATTGTGTTCTCACGCGTTATGGTCGACAATGTAGGAGAACTTACAAACAAGGGAAAGACCAACTTAACACTAACAAGATACAAAAACCTTGTTAAAGTAAAGAGTGACTCTGAAAAAGAATACAAAATGTAACTTACTGCACTTCAAAACTTGTTGGTCAGGGTGAAGTGGAGTCCCGAGGTGAATGAAAGACCTAGTCAAATACTTCAACCATGCGCCATAGACCAGATTTTTTCATTTCCTAAGCCCAAGTGAAACTCATGCACCTGTCAATCTGATGTTTTTATCCTGAGACTGATTAAAAAATTAACAAAGGAGTTTATTTTGTTTGTTCAAACAATTTATGTTTTTAAAAAAGCATTTTCAACTTACAAAATGCTTGGTACAAAGACATTTGGCAAAACATAATTATATCAACTACATGTAGTGGTACTTCAAATATAAATTTACAACTTGCATGTAAAAGGACTCAAAATTCAGGAAACCAAACTTCTGATCTTGGTATTTAAAACACAAATCAAGTTAAGCCTGGGCCAGAAATGGAAAATAAATACTGTATGTTTTGTTTATTTTGAAGGAAAGTGTGGAGGGTAGTCGAAACCATTTTGTTCATCTGACAATGCAGTACTAATGTTAGGTACTGCAAAATACCCAAGTTCCAAGTTAACACATCTTTTGGCTGATACTGTTTGGTCTTGACAATTTAAAATAATTTAACTGCCCAAGAAGAACCTGCATGGGGATGAGATTACAATTTTTTTTTCAAATTAAACTATGCATTAAAACCTGTGGCAGATTTGGCTACAATTTTGGTTTTATATATTTAATACTTTTAATGTTCAACGTTTGTAGATACTGACCTCAGAGTGTGCTGCCTAGCTCGATTAGCTTACATAGTTATTCTAGGCAGCCAAACACCATTCTTCTGTATTGTGTTTGTTAGTCTTGCTTCATGTAAATGATTGGTGTATAAATAAAAGTTGCTGTTTATTGTTGTTGTTATACTGAAATGTACATGTACTATTCAATATGAAGAGGTTTTCTAGGGGTTTTTCATATCTCCCCCCCCCCCCCTCAAGATACTGCTGAAATGCTATATTAGCCAGCTAGATGGTCAGTACTAGCAATCCCCATTCTAAACAAAACGAGTTATTCTACAAGTAACTCTTAAATTTGTAAAGAACATCCCAATCAGAAAGACTGATAATTATTTTTCTGGTCCATGTTAAAGTTTTAGGTTTTGTAGTCAATTACTACCAGCAAATAAATATTGGTTTTGTAAAGGCTTAGCAGGGCTGTACTGGAGGGTGGCTGGGTTGCTTCTGCAGGCCAAATAGTTTCCACTGAATTTTTGGAAACTGTTGCTTCAATCCAAAAAGGGCAGAAGTACTTTAAGTAGCATTCACAGCTTCAAAGTCACTTTTACCCCCCCCCCCAGCCAACATCCGAAAGTACATATGGCTGTGCCTATTGAAAGAGCTTAAAAATTCTATTTCTTCTGAGGCTTGGGTAAACAAGATATTGATGTGATTACCTGTGATGCATCATTGGTTGGACTGGTGTTGGATTTTCAGAGATAAATTATTACTAGTATTGTAATATATTTTGCCAGTTTCAATTTGTTACTAACTCGCATACAAAATATGGCCGTTTTAAAGCTGCAAAGCTTGTTAAATTCATCTCATTGATGGGCAGGTGCTATAAGTTAATGCCTGCAACCTTTCTCGATTATTGGTACTAAATCTTTTTATATTATATCCCACCAAGAACACCATCAGTACTGTATTATAATAAAACTACCACAATTTACTGCACTCAAATATACATACAAAGTAGTTCCTTTTAGAAATCACTCATTTATATAACAATTACAAGTTTTTCAGTAGTTTTACAATTCAAATATTTTTCAATTTTCTTTGTTTCTATCTACTGTACAAAGTGTGCCATATATAATTTGATGAAATAATTGAAGGAAGATTTAATTTACATGTAGAAGCAGTTTCTTTGCTCTATACAGTCCTGTACCTGTCAGTATCTCAATCAAAAACATTTGAAGTTTCAAGGCATACATTGTAATTACTGTTGGTTGCCCTCAATTTTTACAAGTCTTTTTTTGAAAGCCGCAAACAAATTAACAAACAGGCAACATGTATTAGTTGTTGTGACTGACAGATGGCAGCATAGAAACAAACCTTAACAAAAAGTAAAGGCAAATTGTGTAGCATAATTTGAGCGTAGCAGCACAGAAAGAGGAACTGGGTTCACAAAAACTTACCCACTTTGTTTTTTGCTGCAATTTTAAACGCTTGACAGCAGCCTTTAAAAACTGTTTCCATAACACTATAATTAAAGCTCCAGGAACTGTGGAGCAGGACGACCTGATTGAAGTGCGCCCCCAATACTTTTAGAAGATGTAGTAAGAAAAGGTGTCTCGTGCCGTGCCTCCCCCCCCTTATATCAAGTCACTAATGGTGCCCACAGTCTCAATGCTGCTCTGTGGTCCCTGAGCTCGAAGCTGTCATAGTAAGGTGATGTAACATTGTTATTCAACAACACAGGTCTACTCTTTTTCAGACATAATTTCCTTGGAGTTTTCTAATAATATCTCGCATTCATTATCTAATACTCCACAATTGTCTGGCACAATCATAATTCTAGGAGCCTTCAAATTTTACTGTCTTTTCGTGTCCTCTTGCTGGTAGATTACCTTTGTTATGTAACCTAGGTAGCTATTTTGTATTTTGCACTTGAGAAGTGTGCAAGTCGCAGAGGAAAACAAGACAACTCTCAATGGCAAACACAGTAGTACTCTACATTGACTTCACTACTCAAAGGCCAAAACAGCACACAGTGCTGAATTGTGAGGGTCTTTAGAATATAAATTACTTCCAATCCATTGCTTACCACAAATTTTCAGGCAAAGGAAGTTATCCCAAGACTAGTCAGGATTTCTGGTACCTGTATGATGTAAAGTACTGTATACATGATAATTATATCAGCCCAGTAGCGAGTTGTCTAACTATTGTATAAAAAAAAATTCTTCTACATGAAAGACAGTACAATTGTAATATTTGGGTGTTTTTGAAACATAAAAATTTCATAACATTTGAAATGCATAATGAAAGATGTTGGTACACTTAAGGAACATTTTATTTTGTAAAATTCAGCTGTCTAGCAGCATAATAACAATTTATTGTTGATGATTATACATTGAAAATGATTGTATAGATCTAGGTCGATTATGCATACCTCTAACCTCCTCTCGAAGTTTTAAGTAAGTATATTCTTTGGGTCTGAAGAACAATTTTCTCTATTTTGGGGGAGGGGGTTAGTGGTAATGGAATTAGGCTGAAGGTTGGACCATTTTTTCAGAGGTATGGACATTTTTAGTACCCACGTGCACAAGTGATGCTAGTTGGGATGCAAGAAGCGCTAGTCCAAATTCTCTATAGACACTGGAGTCAACAGGGATAATGTGAAACTACTTAAAATGATTTTCACATTGAAAACACCAGTTACAATTATTTTCACTCAGAATTTAAAAGAAAAAACAGCCTAAAATAAAAACCTAACATGAGCTGGAATCCTGGAACTGACTTTAAACTCTCAGTTTGTCTAAGTAGATTATATGCTTGATATCTGTACTGTACACTTGATCCATAAATACATTACTACTCAACTTCCATCTTTGCTTTGAATGACAATAAAGGTGTTAACTGTATGATTGTATAATTATGTGTGTAGCAAACAAGAATCTACTTGACAGTCCAATTAGAAAAACTCTTAACTAGCTAGTAACCATTTCTGCTTCTCCAATGACAGGTAGGGGATGTGCTTCAGTGTTCAGTACCCACTTGTCAAGTGGGATCAGGGTATCATCAGAAAATAACAGATACAAGTATTTTAGGGTCTCGGCTAGGAAGAAACTTTGCTGGACGTCATCATGGCTAACTGATGAGGTGGTAACATCTCTAATACCACAGTATCCCACGTCAACTCTGCAGTACTTTTCAATACTCTGAAGAACAAAACAAAAGCAGTTTTAACATCAGGGATATAGTATATGATTTTAAAACAACCAAAACAATTTTTTTAAAATATCTTTTCCTTTACAGGTTATAGTACTAAGGGATGAAGCAAAAAGCCGGCACCACAGAGTACACTGCCCCCAGTTTTAGATACATGTAACAAAAAAAATGAAAACTGGGCCCTCATTTGATTGTGCACAAGATATCAAGTGAAAACCTAAAACTTCTCTACACTTTTATACTACAATTTTACATTTATTTAACAGGTTGGTGACAAAAAAATGACAGGGAGCTGGCAGCACAAAACAAAATGGCACTGAGACAAAAGACAGGGACCAGCAAACTTTCACAGCTGTCACTTTTGCTCAACATCTACAAAAACTGTCACATTACATGTAAGTTAACAACACAGATTATAGAACGTGTACTTGCAGATTAAATAAATGCAAAAAATCACTCTTTTAGAGGGTATTCATGTTTTTTGTTCACTAGCTTTTAGGGTACACTTGGTGATTTGTAATTATTTATAACTTTTACATAATTTCTTTGGCAGCACCCTTTAAAAAAACAGTGCTGCCCCGCCTTCACCTAAGGGTAGCCATGATCATTCCGCTACAAAAGAGATAGATTTCTACATGTACCATTGTTCTAACAGCAAAAGTAATGTTACTAAATAAATAATACCTTAGTTTGTACTACCCATTGGTAGGCAGAACAGCACTATGCATTGGCTTGCATGTTTGTAGTCAATAAATATATTAAATAAACTATTTGTCATTTTACGTACTGTAACTACAAAAATAAACTACAGTGTCCCTGTAAGCAAGGATACAACTGTAGCAGAATCACAGGGCATTCAATGACTCTAAAAACACTTACAGAAACTTTTTTTAAGGTTGTGATTAACATAAACCGATAATTTTACAAGTACTAACTGTACTAACCTGCGCTGCCTGCCACCCCCATTCTCTGTACTTGGGGTCATGTGTATATCTCCACATTACAAACCAGCCTTCAATAACCTCTGGTCGCAAGATGTAATACTTCTCATTCTGACGCATCGCCTCTGCCTCAAAATTCCCTTCAAATCTAAATGCTTCAGGACCAATGCCAGTTGCTATTTGGGCATGACAAAAACAAAGCAAAAAAATTGTGTATTTATTAATTAGTTCAAAACAAAGTTGTGGTTGAGTGGTACATGGTTTAAACGTGTTCAACTTGTAATATAAAGGTAATAATTTGAAACTGATGGGCTGTGCCACTAAGCAAAGCTCTGAGCTGTACAGACTAGAGAAGTTGTAAATAAAAGTTTATTACTATATGGCTGAATGATTCAGCATGCTGTGATTGGCCATTCCAGGTCCGTAAGTAGCTGTATGGACTGCTGGCTCTTGATCATCTTTTCAAAACCAGAAAAACCAACAAAGCCATATAATAAACATCCTATTAGCCATGCTTGCTCAGTACGTACGGCAATTATGGACCCTCAATTTTTCCTTCCTTGTTTTCATGGCCCTCACACTTTGCACTTGAGCCATAAAAGGAAGGAAAAAAACGAGAGACCATAACTTGCCATACGGACCTCGCACTTGGCTAATAAAAGGTGTTTATCTTGCATGTGTATTTTAGTTAGTAACTGAACAATTTGAAGTTTAATAGGTGATATATAAGAATCAGGCAGAGGGTAGGGTAACAGGCTACTGTTCATGTACCTGTTCTTCTGTATGACTCATGACATGTGTTGGCCAGTTGGGCCCCAAGGTTAATAAAGTGTTTCTCATTCCTTGAGCCCTTTGCACCAAGTGCAAACATTCCAGCAGTGAAACAAGCCTGGAAAAGATCTGCCGTTAGTTTGCACCACCTATGATAAACAAACTATGCACTCAGCTAATTATCTTTTTAGATAAAAAAAATAATTAATAGTTTAAGTAAAATGAAAGTCTTAAAAAATTTAAACACTTCTACTGTATAAAAGTTAAAAATACTTGAAAAAATAAAATAACAAAGTAACCTGTCCCCCCTTTCATAAATTTCTAGATCTGGATCTTAAAAAAATTAAATACTTCTACAGTGTACTGTATATTAACCCTAGAAGGCATAAGGGGGGGGTCAAATTGACCACCCCCCCTCGATTTTTTTGGCTTTAAATTTTTATTCTTTGACCGATTTCCAAAAGCTTTTGCACAACTGTTCTTCG
>JAOBRG010384827.1:0-10931 GCA_027574985.1 Umimayanthus nakama | reverse complement strand
TCTTGCCCGCTCACGAACACGCTAAGAACCAATCATAACTCAGTATTTGTTACTGTGACCGCAGAGGAAAAAATAAAAGAAGTTATGTTAGGGGTTGCGGGTCATATATAAGCCGTCATTTTGATACAAAACTTTTTTTTTCTCCTTAGTAATAACTACCAGTGTGGTGGTGGATACACGTGCCTGAACCGCGAGTGTTGGAAGCACCAGTGCAGTGCACACCGAGGATGTCCCAATGGCCAGTTCTGCTCAAACAACCTGTGTTACATGTGGTACTGTTCACAGTTCCAATGCACACTTGGAACTTTCTGCCACCAAGGTTAGTCTCTGTTTT
The DNA here is from genome assembly GCA_027574985.1 of Umimayanthus nakama. Taxonomy (NCBI): domain Eukaryota; kingdom Metazoa; phylum Cnidaria; class Anthozoa; order Zoantharia; family Parazoanthidae; genus Umimayanthus; species Umimayanthus nakama. Next base: position 10,597 of record JAOBRG010384827.1, on the reverse strand, counting down.
CACAACTGATCAAATATAGACTCGTTAACATCGTTTTTAGTTTTGCCCGGCCTGCGCTTTTCGAGGAAACCTATACGCCGGTAGAAGAGAAATCGAGACGAATAGTGGCAGAATATTCTTAAAGCCACTCACCGAGATTGAAGAGAACAATTGTATTAGCATAAATAAACTCGGTGAAAACACAGTATATTCAAGAAAAGTAAGCAAGAGTTTTCAGTTTGATCCTTTTTAATTTCTAACAACGAATCAATAGCAATGGGCATGCGCTCACAGTTGGCCGCCTCATTTCCACGCTCAATTTATGCATGAAACTTACAGTTAGCACAAAGATGGCGGCTCTACAAACCAGCTTGAAGTTTTCATAAACATTGGCGATCCTCTACCTTGTCTGTTAAAGGCGACCGGAAAAAAACCGTTGTTTAAGTTTTTAATACCTTGAAGTAGTTCCGTGAAGGCAGTTGCAGGCAGTTTACTTGAAAATAATGCCTTGTCACAATATATTTCTCTAAGTTATTATATTTTTCCCATTTTTGTAGGACTGTGCAAGTTCCGCAACTGTTATGATGACACAAACTGCCCTACGTACGAACAATGTGTGCAACCTGGCTTTTGTTCGCCTCGACCCGAGCCCACAGTCCCTCAACCCACACCAACTCCGACAGAGGAGGCTGGGTCGGGCTTGATTGAGCTAGGACCGTGACATCGAAATATTTTTGAACAAATTTTATGATACACAAATCTTATTTGGTTTGTAACCCAAAGGGCTTAATTTTGCATTTTAAAAAAATAATATTTTCATTAAAGGCTTTGAAAATTATAATTGTCACTTGTATATTTGGAAGCTCTAATTTTGGAACAAGATTTAAACAACATAAGACAAAGTCAATTCGCAATTGTAACTTGTTAAACTAAACTAGTGGATGGAAAGACTAATAATATAGACTTTTAATTCTGCCATGTTGCATGCATCTGAAATTTTTGTTGAGAGATTTTAAAGCAAGTTTACACTTCAGTAAATGCACCATTCCTCTTGTGATCTCATTAAAATTAGGGGCGATGTCGAGAATGGCTTTTTTTGCTTGTTAATGAGAATTATTTAAAACAATGGTTGCGGATAAAAGTACCGTCGCTGTCCATTTTAGTGTGGTCAACTAGCGAAGGGACTTACCCCGCCAAGTCCTCCCTCCTCCCCACATTTTGTGGTACTTCCTCATATCCCTTAACCCTCACCCCCTCCCCCTCAGTCACACTCTCATGAGAACTAACATTGGAAATGATGACAATTTAATCCAAATGGTATTTCATGACCAAAAATATATCTTCAATCAGATGTACTGCCAAATATATAGCACAAAGCTTTTATGTAAGAAGAAGTGAATCTAGTAGTTTATAATCAATCGATATTAATTGTAAATTGTTATACATATACATTTTTTTACTTAACTTGTTACTGTTGTTTTGAAACAGCTTTGGCAGTATACAAGTGTAAACTTATTGTAACATACCAATAAAGCTCAGATTTACCTTATACCTACCACTCTCACTGAGTCTCGGTATACACGAAGCTAAGATATGAAAAATCAATCATCGTTCAGTATGAAAGATGTCTGAAGAACATTTGTTTTAACTATGATAATATTTGCACCATCGGACTATCTATACGCGGTAATACCTCAAAGTATCATCAGCTTCACAGGCGACGGTGATACCTAGCTTATACTTAGAGAAATGCCTTGGGTAGCTTAATATAGGTTTTGTCGTTACCGACATCACATCGCATAAAACCGCTTTGTTGTTCGTACATATATTGTAAATAAGTTGAAGATTGATATGCGTGGGGTGGTAGGGGAAACATGAAAATAATTTTGGATTTTAAGTCCACCTTATAAAACTGCACCTTTTCGCAAGTACTATTAATAATGAGCACGGTTGCTCCGATATCAAGAGAAAATGGTGAGAAAAAATGCAGCAATTTTTGACTTGTCAGTGGGAGGTACATCTTGATAGGGTGATGAGGGTTTTTCATTCAAAGCATTTAGTAGACATTATTGGTTATTGCGAAGTCTGTTTGTACCATTAACTAACAAATCCTACACCAACCTTATAACATTAAAATTTAGATGCATTTGTCTAGTTGAATAAGCCCGGAAGAAGGTGATGTGTCTTGACAACGGTCAGCTTAGCTACATCGATTTGTCTGACATTAGTAACAAAACTGATTAAAAGCTTCTAAACGTATTTGAATTAAATACTTTGGCTCATAGTGTGAGAAAGTTTTGACTTCACACGCCTTCATTTTCCTGTCTAAAACTACTTACCTACATGTGCGAGGCGATTTGGAGCCGGACATGTCTCCGACGGTTGTTTTGGAATGACAGCTCCAAAATATAGTTGCCGACATTTTAAAATAGTTATTACCGTTTTACAAGTTAAGTGGGAGTGAATGTTTTCCGGTTTACTGGAGCTAGCTGGAAATAGAAAGTAAAAGACTAAAATTACCCTCTAGTAAGTGATTTTTGTTATTTTTATCTGTCGATCGGCTTCATTAGTGTGTAGAGGTACTTCCAGAGTGTACGATAAGATGTGCAACGTGGTACGAAGTTTCTAAGCTAAACTGGAAGCAAATTAAGAGAAATAAAATTATAAACATGAACCAGTAAAATCGTTTTTGCTTTATCTGGATTCTTCAGTTGAACACTTCCAGAGTTTCTATGCGTAATGAGAAGCTAGCCTTCAATGGCACCCGGACATTTAACGACAGACTGTCTGCGTCGCAGGCTGTGAATAGCAAAAGAGATTCGATATACGCGATGCAGTGTTCATAAGGTGTATTCATAGTTTCAAGCAGCAGAGACCATGATGCGACCAATTTAACGAAACAACATCAACAGTTCAAGTGTAGACAATCACGAAGATTTTACAGGCTCCAAGAAAATCTTAGAGTCTACATTCTGTAAAGGCTTATTTGGCCTAACCTCTTGCCTTTAAAACGCACTGACTCTTGAAGGTTGTACCTGTAGTTTCAAAGGAACGCCAAAACACAGAATGAACGCGCACATGAAAACGCCACCTATGGGAGCTGTGAGGAAAGTCACGAAGATTCTTCGCACGGCTTGGAAAGCATGGATGTCACCAGTTCATGTCTTCTCTTCGACCATACCTTTTATACATCTTACTTTGATTTTTCTTTATCAAATTCAACAAAGTTTTATCAGCGGTTCTCAATCGTATTCTCAGAAATCTAATTTAACTCAGTCTTAGGCTAAACTCTGTTCTTAAACTTTGGCCGCAAGTTCTCGGAACAGAGAGATGTGTGTGTGTGTGTGTCTTTTTTTATATAGCAATTTGCCAAAAATCATTTAAAGTTGACTAACTTTAATAGCTAATTGTTAACATTTCTCAATTTACACTTTATTTTGCCTTTAATAAAGTATTTACAATACAACCAAATGAATACATTTACACTATAACTTGCATTGGGAAAAAGAAAATACACGACAAGGGAACCTAAAGCAAACCACGGGGCTTACATAAAGTGGGCTTCCATTCCAAAAAATGAATCGATATACATGTTTGAATTGAACGGCAACGCGAGAGAATCAACAGTTACACAATACAGATATAAGAAACACAAAAAATGTTAGGTCAGAAAGTAAAGTTTCAGTCGTGAAACTGTATCTATAATGCAACCTGTAAAGCAGTAGTCCTGTAGGGCAGTACATAATAATTCTGTGATGTTACTGACTTGGTCTCTTGACTTGATGTGTACTTCACTCCCTATCTTACAGTGCTTATGGGTGTACATGACCTAGAATGTCAAAGGGATTTTCTTGTGATAAAAGGTTTATTTGGCTGCTCTTTCACTTTTTTTGTGTATTGTAAAGCAAACACAACACCATTCTAAGCATAAAAACAGCACGAATCCTCAGCAACTTTTGCAGCCGACGGATTCTGACAACACGCACATGGGGAAATCATTCAATGCACAAACCAACTTAAGAGTACTCTTAAACTTAATCGAATTTCTTAAAACCAATTTATATTATTAATAACACTGGAAAATATATGATATTCTCTTTCTGCAATGACTCATAGTGCTTCTATATATACACACTTTTTTATAAGAACAATTTTATAAGAACAATAAGGCATAAATTTTGCCAAAAAATTAAGAAAAAACCAAGGACAATCCAGGCTGAGATTTGAAATAATAAATGCAAAGTTTACTCTTTTTAAGAAATTTTTTCTCAAAATCGTTTTTTTTTCGAGCGTTTGAGCATTCCAAACGTTGAGAACGATCGAATATCCGTTGCGGTCTATTCGGCTTTGTTCCTGATCACAAGTTACAGTAATTCCATCTGCAATACTTTAGGAGCCATTTCTTGCTGTTGTTGTTCTCATGAGTAGTAACAACAGCTTAGGAGCAATGAGGCTGAAATTCCTTAAAAAGTCAAAAACAATGAGGCTCGGCAAAAAAATCACTGGTCCTCATTAAAAAAGCGTGTTTCCGAATAATATGTTTTCTACTAAAAGAAAAATGAAAAAAAAACCCGAACGATCGGAACTAAGTGTCAGGGATTAATAAACTCGGCTTTTCACGAGCTTTTGTTCTCCAGAAAACAAGTAAATAAAGAAAAGAAAAAATGTTATGGATATAGCATTTTTATAATACGAAGTAAACAACACTCCGGCTTGCTAACTAGTGGCTGAGAAAATATGTTCTGTACAAAAGGTCTGAATACATCATTTATGTTCTAAAGGTGAAGGTAACGATTCGGAAAACAAACGCCACTTATCTGTTGAGTCGATAGAGTGACAGCAAAATGTGTCTTAAATATATTACAAATGGTGTTTGTTTCTCAGCCAAAAACAACTATCACCGACATGCCAGTTGCTTAAGCAGATGTAATATAGCAATCTCAAATAGCTCGTTTTAAAAAAAAATTCTCATGTTAAGCATTTTCATGCAAATAGTGAGAATTTTGATGCTAGTGCAAGCTTAGCTTGATTTAAAAATAAAACAGGCATCATTGTACGTTTTGTACACATTGAAATGAATTAAAATCAAACTTGCGGAAATAAAAACGAAACAGTTTATACAAGACAGTTGTCCGTTCACATAATCAAGGTCATAAAACGTCAGTTGTAGTCACTACAAAACTGGTGAAGATAACAAGCTCCAGTAGTTTTGATTTCAGTTTCCGCAAACGTCGTCGGGCAGAAATGCATTTCTATCTGCTGTTTGCTGTGCTCGTTTCTGTGGTTCTCGGCGTAATATCCGAGCCCGAAGTAGAAGCTGTAAATGGACTGAAAGTGAAAGAAACACAGCAGAGCAGCGGAGAATCTGTTGAGAGCGATAAAAGGACGTGGCACGGGGTAGATTTCTAGATAGCGGCTCCGTTTTCTCTAGGAAGCAAAAGTATAATTGTATAAAATCTATCAATATAGTATACGCTACTTTTTATAAAGAAGACTTTCAAAAAATGTTGGGGCCAATCCATGCTCAATAACAAAGCGTAAATTGACAATTTTTGACTCCTATTTCGAAACAACGTTTTCTCTTATATTAAGACGTATAATGAACGTTTGAAGTAGAACTGAACTGAAACTAAGGGGAAATTGTCTTGGTAACTCAATTTTAAATACCATTTTTTTTAAAAAAAGGATTGTGTTAACACTGGTGTGACTTCATCGATTGATATAGTATACTTTTGGTGTAAGGTTGTGACGAAAAACATGTTACACATCAATTTAAATTAGTCAGCTTGGAACTCTTGTACATGTGACTTACTCGCTGAGTGAAAATCGCAGAGAAAGAACTAAGAAAGAACAGAATTCTACTTATCTGATAAAATTCATGCCAAACAATGTAATGAGTTTGTTTTTTTGTTTGTTTAATCGTTTTGTTTTGGGGTTTGTTTGTTGGTTTGTTTGATTTGTTTAGCTGGTTTATTTGTTTGTTTTATTTAGGTTGACTGGTCTGCTTTGATTTGGATTGTCTGTTTGCTTGCTTGTTGGGATAGTTTGTTTGATTTGTTTGGCTGGTTTGTTTGTTTTTTTGTTTGTTCGTTTGTTTCATTTACAATAGTTGGTTTGATTTGGTTTGTTTGTTTGCTTGTTTTGATAGTTTGTTTGATTTGTTTGGCTGGCTTTCTTGCTTGTTCGTTTGCTTGATTTAGTTTGTTTGTCTTGGTTTGGTTTCTTTGTTTCTTTGCTTGCTTGTTTGGTTTCTTTGCTTGGGTTGGGTTGGTTTGGTTTGTTTAGTTTTGTTTTGTGTTTTTTGTTTGTTTGTTTGTTTGTTTGTTTAGATTGTTTGGCTGGTTTGTTTATTTTTTTTGTTTGTTTGTTCGTTTGTTTCATTTAAAATAGTTGGTTTGATTTGGTTTGTTTGTTTGCTTGTTTTGATAGTTTGTTTGATTTGTTTGGCTGGCTTTCTTGTTTGTTCGTTTGCTTTATTTAGGTTGTTTGTCTTGGTTTGGTTTCTTTGCTTGGGTTGGGTTGGTTTGGTTTGTTTAGTTTTGTTTTGTGTTTTTTTGTTTGTTTGTTTGTTTAGATTTTTTGGATTGGTTTGGATATTTGTCAGTGTTGAGCGGCCAAACCTTAGTGCTTTTCCCAGCACTAACAACTTGCTTTGCCTTCCACAGCGTCATTGTTACTACCAGCAACACTGCGGCCGTGGGTATTACTGTTCGTACTACAGAAGATGCGTTCCCTATCAGCGATGCAGGAGCAATCACCATTGTTACAGGTACAGAAACTGGCGCTGTGACTTTACTGACTGGGTTTGCAAGCCAGAATGTGTCAAACATCGCGACTGTTCCAATGGTCATCTGTGCCACAACTACCGGTGTCAAATCTGGTACTGTCGACAGTATTACTGTCCGCCTCAATGGGGTCGATTCTGTTACCACGGTATGCATTTCCTTTTTGTTAGCCCATCCAGACCGTGCCTTTTTGTAGTTTCTGAAATGGTTAGAGTGGGCGAGTTGGGGCACGGCGGAGGGGGGGGGGGGGGATCGGAGAGGGCCTGTTAACACTTAGGGTGTGTTCGATTGACCCTATTCCGTCTATTCCGGAATAAGAATAAAATTTCAAAGTTCACTCCTGTTTCTCAGAACAATCAATTATCTCGTTGAAAGTAATGACTTGGGCGAGAGATATAACTCAGTTGTGTTTTTCTTCCAACTTTGCATGAAATTGTGGCCAAAAAGATTGGACAAAGTTTTTATTCTGTTTATTCCTATTCCGGAATAGAGTCAATCGAACACGCCCTTAGCATAAGGTTTTTAGTTTCCATTTCATAAATGATTCATATATGCTCTTTTCATAAAAAAAATATTTTAAATGAACTTACTAGTGTTGCTTCCATCTTGAAGCTTAGATTATGAGGTTTTATCTAATTGAGAAATGGACTGTTGGAACACAGCACAAAAAAGTCTGCATCGATAGCAAACATGGCAAAATATGGCAAATGCAACATTTGTCCACTACATGAGCAAATATGGCATTTACTATGTTTGCCATATGCAAACCTGAATTTGCTACATACGGATTTATCTTTGTTTCACTGCACTGGCAAAAATTTAGTTGCAGTTAGAAAACAACGTTTTATGCGGGGCTGAAACTATACAAGAACAAGAGGCTGTATTAACAGCCAACTCGGCCCGTACCTTATTGTGTGCTCAGTAATTGTTCAATAATTGACTGAAAGGGCCCTGAAAACAATTCTGCTCCGCGATCCGTCGAAAGGTTAACTCTTGGATTTCACTGAAACGTCAACTACACATCAATGCCCACAGGCGAAAAAACATACCATCACATTATTATTGTACAGAACCGAGAGATAAGTAAATTGGACAAACCAATTTAACTGAAAAATAATTCATTTATTTACGTCGCCTCGTACACTGTACTATCAAGTATTTATCAATACTTATTTAGAGAATGAATACATTTGGTAGCAAAGAATTTTACCCTTTTAGCTCCAGCCAGTTTATCAGCGTGTATCTTCTCCTTATAAATAAAAACTACGTTAAATGGTCATGAGAATAAAAAGTTGATCCCACACAGCAAACTTTCTGAGATGAAAAGCCTAATGCTTACAAATTGTTAGTAACGAAAATTGCAGAGATACTTCACGAGAACTTAGCAACACGCCGTATGTCGTGTTTCGGGCTTAATGAGGGGTAATAAGTACCAAGAGAACCTTGAGGCTAGCTTACGCATAATAATATTTTAAATCATGTTTTCTTGTCAAGTCGCTCTCATGCTTCGCTGTATTCCTCAGTTTGTAGCTAGTACCCTTATTAAAACAACTTTTACTAAAACATGTATGCCGTATCGAGAACCAAACCAACTCGATATGAAACCAAAAAGCATTTACAAATAATCCAGTTTCACAATCATGCGCAGTACGTACAATCAGGTTTTTTGGCGGGCTGCACGGCCCGTAAACATGGTGGATTGTATGAATGAGGGGAGATACTGCTTTTAAAAAGTGTTTTGTAGTTGATTTGATTCTATCATATTTTTAAAAAAAATCCCCACGAAGCGTGTCCCACCAAATAAAAGGCTTTCATGTACTGCGCATGACTGTGAAACTGGCTTATTATTAAGAAACTAAACCGACCTGAATAAAAATAGTGAAATGTAATCGAACATACCGCGCTTTTCTAAATGGTACTGCGTATTCGCTCTAAATACACTGTTTACCGACGTGAACGATTGCTTAAAGAATGTACAAAATAAATTTTTCTACACACAATTAACTGTTTTTAGGGAAAAACAAACTTTCTCAAAATAAAGTTTAAAATTCAATAAATACTATGGATTCAAACTCACAGAGATTCCAGACAACCTATAGTGTTGACAGAGCAGTGCATTCCCGTCATGCCATTCGTAATTGTGTTATTAGTCGTAACTCTCAAACAGCACGTATAAAGCGCTATCTCCTCGTTTTACAAAAAACACTTCTACCAAGGCATTTGAAAAGGTTATATAAGATCTTTTCTGGGACAGATGTTTGTCATTTAGGGTCATGGCCGAAAAAACTAAGATAACCGTTCATCTTTATTTCTGGCAAGCGTGACGCATGCACATAAGACCACGGCACAACCAGAAAAAAAAAAAAACAGAGTCGAAACTTTTAACTTGTCTTTCTTCGGGCCGAGTTATTGCAATTTAAGTTTTATAATCTATGTCTGAGCCCGCTCATTTTAGTATCATAACATCCTTCGCTTCCCCTTCCGCGAGTATTAATTGTTAACCTCCATTCGGTCAACTCTACAGTTGCCAGGAGAATACTAATCTGAACTCCAAGTTTGAAAGTATTTTGAATAAAACTTTTGTGGTTTTGTGTTATTCTCGTGGATGTCGGTGTGCATTTCCAACTAATTTTGAGCCATAAAAATTGTTTTTGTTTCCAAATGAATATTACGCAATCGTGCTCATACATGTACACTGATTAAAAATTGTAAGACCAGATCTAGATGCCTTTGTAATGAATGGACGTTTCGGTGATGTACCTTTTTTCTAACTCAATGTCTGTCATGTTTAGTCAATCAAAGAGAAAAAGCGCGTTGCTTTAAGAAAAAACATAAAAGACCTAAACCAAAAGGTACTGCTGTTCAGTAACAGTATTGTCTGTTAAAGATTGCATTTATTATGCAGAACTGCAACAGGATTCGTGTTGGCTGTTTCAAGATTTGGCAAAGTAACCTTTCTTGAGCTTAGGTATATAGTCCAATAGCATACTTTATACAGGGCTAAAACAAACGCAAAAGTTTTAATGTTTTCTGTGGAAGCGTCCACAAACTAGTCCTGTTGGCACTTATCTTAATCAAACACTCTGTAACAATGTTCTTTTACCGTTCATCACATCAGGACAATGTATGTACCGAGAGTGTTACTACGACGGTCAGTGCAAAGCAGGCCGTTATTGTATCCCACAAGGTATCTGCCGACCTCGCCCCACTCCTCAGCCAACGCAGCCACCAACGACGGAAGAGCCTGGGTCTGGTATAGGGGAAGCGTAACTGTGGTTTGTGCCTTGCCTCAACGATCGTCGTCTTACTCCAGAAGACAAAAGCATTTTGTTGAATTAATCAACCTGAATAAAACTATGGGTTAATAACATGACTTCAGAGTTGTTTGTTTAGATTACATTGGTCTTTAACTCTTGTATATACTGATTTTATTACTGTTATTACTACTTTTGTTATTATTTTAATTATTATAACAATTATTATAATGTTAAACGATATCATTATTACTAATATTTATTAGTACCATTTCTATTTTTTGTTTTGTTTTGATTAACATTCTTTTTCTTATTATTTATTTACTTATATTATCAGTATTATTATTACTGTTATCATTATTATTGTTACTATTCTATTATTACTTCGATATCTCGCAGCTTTCAGCTGGTTGCTTTTTGTGAGCATCGGGCCACTTCCCCTTGGCCTAGGATGCACTGTATTTCTCTCTACAGGCTAAAAAAGTTCGATAATAAAAATGGTAATAATAAATACAACAACAACTGTACTATTACTATTATTATTATTATTGTTATTATTATTATTATTATTATTATTAT
>JAOBRG010384794.1:0-10934 GCA_027574985.1 Umimayanthus nakama | reverse complement strand
ATTACTTTAATATTAAGGAAGTTCTCGAAAGTTGAAATCGGCGCGGGCACTTTCCGCCCCCCCCCAGGTGGAATAGGGTTAAGTTTCAGAGAGGGAACGTCAGCTGTGACATACCAAGCTGCCGTGAAAGGATTAGAGCCAAAAGTGGCCAAACTGTGCTTTTTGTGATAAAACCATGAAACTTGGCACACTGATACTGAGCATTACGCAAACGATTTAGAGATTGGAGGCAATCTTGATTTGCCCTGTGATCGCTGCAAGTGCAGTTAAAATTTTGCTGTTATTGGCCGGTTTATAATCTCAAACTTCCAGTCAGAAAATGCCACAACAAAAACGTCATACACTTCAACCTTACAGTTAATACCAAATTGTCCCTAGGGTGACTGAAACTGCTTCAATATGATTTAACCCTCAAACTGGCAAGGGGGGGGGGTCAACGAAACCCTCCCCCCCATCAATATTTTTGGTCTTAAATTTTTGTCCCTTGACCAATTGCCAAACGCTTTTGCATAACCTATATTATAAATTGCGGTGAGATAAGTCGCAGAAAGGTACAGATTAAAATAATCATTGCCGTTTATGTAAACTTGTTGTTCTTCCCGGTGTACTTACAATCCATATAGATCATGCAGACATCAATGCGCATTTATCCTTTTGTTTAACATTTCCATATAACAAAATTGAACACTTCTGACTATTTAAAAGAGCTTTTAATCATTAAGTACTAGTATGACTCGTTAAACCGCTCATAAATGCTTGCCACAGCTTTTAGCTGGTACAAAAGGCGCGAATTCGAGACAGGCTCGAGCGACCATCTCACAACCAGGGCCGTAACCAGCGTCAGGCAGGGGGGGGGCAAATGCCCCCCCCTAAATTTTGGACCGGAAGTAATTTTTTGTATACTTTGTCTCAAAAGGAGCTTAAAAGCGTCTGTAGCAAGTTTTCGTTTCTTGAAAATGCCCCCCCTAAATTTTGTGTTTGGTTACGGCCCTGACAACTGTCTTCATTGACAACACACAGACTAGCCAGAGCGGGAACATAGCAAGTATATCAACATCTTTAATACTTCTTGCTTATTGGCACACTCTTACTGCCGTCCTCGAAATGGCAATGCAATTGTGTAAACGTGGCCTAAACTAACAAATTGAGGCTGACCGAATACTCTACTCTAGGGTGTAGTAAATGAGAACGAATACGATTTGCGAGACTAAACATTTAGTTGCGATGTTTTCTTTCAAGAAACTAGACAATATAACCGTGACATAAAATGCTTTGGAATCTATTTTGCAGATCGGTCATGTTCCTCTTGAATCGCAGTATTGTTTTTACATATCTACACTCATTTGTAACAAACAAAATGTTTTTGTCACAAACACATATGTTTTGATTTGTAAAGAAATGAGAAACTCCGACCAAATAAAGACAAAACAAATGATTGAAACCTTTTTGTTTCTGAGCACCGTTGGAAATTACCACAACTTTCTCAATTTTGTTAACTGGGATGCACAAGACATCTTCACAATGGAGTCAGTGAAGAGAAGAGAGAGTGAAAAGTAACTTGGGTCTTTTAATGGTGTGCATTCTTGTTTTGCAAAGAAAATAAGAGAGAGAAACAACTAAAGTTTGCCTTTGCTCTTCTCTACATTTATATGTTTTTAAATTCAGAAACTCAGACATAATATGAAGACAAACTTACAACAACAACCACATCACATCCTTTATTTGTTTCATTTATTTTTATACTGTGTTGGTAGAATTTACAATGAGGAAAAGTACGAAAAATAAAGAGGACTCAGGCCACCTGAAATAAAAAAGAAATGTTTACTAGTATTACTACAGTCGAAAAACCATCACTATGATATCTGGATAACAAAGAGTAAAACATGCACACACCCCTTACTCGCTTCCATACTTTAGACCAGAGAACAGTCCTAGGGACCTGTTTTATTTTGAAAACAAAACAATAAATAATGTTATAGTCAACAGCAATGATATATTTTGTAATATTATCTAGGTTCTGACAGCTTAGGGTTTCACTACATTTACTAAAGAACTAATAAGACTCCATTTTTATCTGTTTTTTACTAAATAAATGTAAAATTATTAACAGTTTTTTTACACATTTTTTGCTTATTATACTTTGTCAAAAAACGATCTGTTATTATTGTTGTCTATTATTAATTTCAACTACAAGTAGTGACATGTGAAGTGCTAAACAAACTCCGTCATACAAACAACAATTGTCATTTATATACGTACAGACACAACATGACAATAACACACTATGTCAATACAGCAAAGCAAAATAGAGGTAGGCCTCAGTGGTCTTGTTACCTTAACACATCTAATGCCATGGCAACAGCATTTACTCGACTTGTATCCTACAAAGAAATGGTCATGGAGGAAGAGGAAATTGGTCCCTGTTTTCAAAATGTGTGATCAGTTAAAGAAGCGATTAAAAACAGAAGTTGGTCAAATTCAACCGGTATCAAGAACAAGCTTCTCATGAGCCACTTTCGATTCCAAATCTGGAATGAGACGATATCGACCGGGGTGTGCCTCTTGCTAGTAAGAAGGGTATAGGATAGTTACTGATACGACTATGTTTTCGCGAGAGGTCAGTGAGGTGGCGGTTCTTTCTTGGGCTACAACACTTGTTCGAAAAGATATATCAGAAAGGAAATGCCCTCCCGTCAATGGTTTGTTTCCAGATGAGTTTGCCGTGTTTGGCCTTAGCGCAGTTTATAGCGTTTAACAGCTGTGCACATTTACGTCAAGAAGCAACCTAGAGCAGACTTAAATAATTGAGAGAGATGCCACTGCCACTCTATTTCAGAGCATTAGAACATTCTAGGGAAAAGTCATTCAACAAAAGATCTAGTTATTGAAAAGGGGGAGGGGGAGGGAGGGGGGGGTTAGGGCACTAAGTTATTTCAAAACCAAAGAATCACGACCTTCAAACCTTACAATATGTACAAACTTCGAGAGAAATGAGTAAACAGCCATATTTAATGGATGCTAAAATTTTATCTTCTTAGTTTCCCAGAACAAGTACAAAATTACTTGTAATGCTATGGGGGTTGACTAAGGGACCGAATGATTTCAAAACTGACGAATCATGACCTTTAAACCTTAATAACTTTTGAGAGGAGACATAAAACAGTTCTCATTTAAAGGATGATAGAACTTTATCTTCGCATTGCCTATCCAGAACATACACAGAATTGGTTGGTGTATGTGTACTTGTAACACTATGGGGGAGGGTAAGGCACCAAACTACAAAACTAAAGAAACACAACCTTCAAACTTTAATTTTTTCGAGAGAAAACAATAAACAGCTCTCAATTAATGGATACTAAAGCTTTGTCTTACTAGCTATTTTAACCCTATCTAGCCTGGAGGGGTGGGGGGGGGTTGAATCAACCCCCCAAAGGGTTTTTTTAATAAAAAAAAATTCTACACGGTCTGGAGAATATTGATGAAACTTCATGACTTTTCCTAAAACTTTATGGTGAATCTTTTGACATGTCATTTAGTAAGACATGGATGACTTGTACTTTTGCCATGGTACAGGTGAAATCAAAAGGGTGCTTTCGAAATTTTGAATACTGTGTTTTTTAAAAATATTTCCAAACTCTTCATAGGTAATAAAGCCCTAGACTCTACAAAATTTCCCTTGTAACTTGTTTTTTAATAAATTCTACTAACTAGTACGTTTATGTGGAAAGAGGTGCATTGTTGGCAACTTATTACTATTTTGTAAAAATCACCCTAAATACGTTTGTTTTGTACATATGTTTACCAAACGATGTGATAAAGGAGTCTAGACACTTTTTTTCCTGTATCCCAAATTTTAATTAAAAACATTGAAAAGTAACGGAGATAGAGCAGTTTTTTGTTGTTGCCATTGGCAACGGCTACCTTAACATATAAAATCTTAGCATAATAGGACGTTTGGGATACATTTTAGGTTAATTATTTTATAGTGATGGTGAAATGTGACCGAAGTAACTGTTTTTTTACTTCGACCATTTTTTAAAACATGTAAGCGAAAATGAAAAATGTACATTGTTGTCATGGCAACGGTAACATTTTTATAAAAATGATGATGTCACAGGTTATACAGGTCACGTGAATAACTGGTCAGTTAATTTATCCTAATGTTTTACACGTTAGTCGAATTTAAGGATTCTAATTGTCGTTTTGGTCGAATTTGAACAAAAACCGAAATTGACATGTAATTGGTCAGTCTATAAACTAGTTGATGACGTCACTACTACGCCATTCAATATTTATATTGCTGTTTGAACTATCCCAAAGTGTCTCTGTGCCTTTTTCATTAAAATATATCCGAGTACGTTCGTTTCCCTTTTGTTTCATAGGCGCAAGTCTTGAGTTGCTAAAAATTCTTAAAAAACTAAATGTAAGACGTCATTATGACGTCACATACCCTAATTGTAAACTGATACCACCGTTGCGTAGAGCTTATTACACTTATTAATTGACCCAAGTTTCACGTCTTTTAGACTGATAATGATAAAGTTACGGTGGGGTGGGTTTTTGAATCAACCCCCCCCCCCCCCCTCCCCAGGCTACGAGACCTCCCAAAAGCCCAGGCTACGAGACCTCCAAAAAGCCCAGGCTCGATAGGGTTAATAGTAAAAGAAAATTTACAAAATCGGTTAGTTCATGTGTATTTGTAATACTAAGGGAGGGGGGAGGAGGGTTGGGCATCCATTGATTTTAAAACTGAAGAATCAGACCTTCAAACCTTGAAAACAGCTACCTAAAAAAATTACAAATACGATCAGTTCATGCGTATTTGAAATACTATGGGGGAGGGGTAAGGCACCAATTGTACTCATCGCTTACCCACAAATCCATATATCAATGGAATTATAAGCTTGTGTAACTATAGTGAAAAGTTTGTTCAAAAGTGTTCGTTTGTTAACAATTGCATGCTTCATAGTTCAAACTAATCCTTTTACTTCTAGATGTCATTGTGGCTGTCAGCTTCAATTTAGGCCATCATGTTAAGTTTGTTCATCAGTTTTAGTACTATTCGCGCTCTAACTCCATCCGGGCGATTATTGATTAAAATCGTCCTTAAACTTCTGCAGGCATTTGAAGAAAATTCCCCATCCTGCAGCATACAAACCTACATTATTTGAGTCGTAAATAGTAATTGGAGCGGAACTTTGAAATTCTCTAGGAATGTTTTCATTTTCGGTTGTTCTTTTATCAACTTGCCAAATTTGATAGCACACAGTAAAGATTGAGGGAGAATTGGTCTTTTACATTTTCGTAGTTTTAGTCTTGAGAAATTCAGCTCCAAGGTACGCCGCGCGGTATACAACTTTACTGTTGTATAAGCTTTTGTTCGTTATATCTCGCAAACTATAAGACTTTTCAAAAAAACTTTTTTGACTAGAAGTTCATTTCATGTAGACTTATGTTCTGCGAAAATTTCAACTTAAAGTTTTGAGTCGTTCCAACATGAACGGTACCCTAAATATATTTCAGCCCTAAAATGGCTCTGGAAAAATAATTTCTCTTGCTGATGTGGAAGTTCTAGATTAAAAATGTAACTCATTGGGCATACAAAAAACTCAACCAATCGACAGTAAGGAAAAGCCAAAACCAAATATCTTAAAGTTTGTTTATGTTAGCTAATAGAAGGACAATACGTCTATTTGTATTAGGACCTTCTTCCAGTTGTCATCTTTAGATTTGATGCATTGGATAAATTTCTCGCCAGCAGCTGAGCTAGAAATCAGATGTAAATAAATTCCAATATGAAGTGGTTTATCTTGCATATATTTTTCTTTTTCAATTTGTCCCTTCAGTTTTCCCCAGCTTATTACAGTGAAATGTAGCAGCAAGAACATAAAACCTATAAATCTACGTAAAAGTCTTGGCATGAAATTCCGTGCCATGATACTCTTCAAGGTAAGCACTAGTTTTTTTTGTTTTATGTTCGCCTTTTGATACGAGAAACGAAAGTGCACGTACAAGATCATACAACTCTCCTCTATTCTGCAGCTTTGACGGTATAAAATTATTCGAAGCAATGGTTGAGGTACAGATGTACTTTTAACTGAATCTTTCTTGGTTTAGAAAGCAAGAGAAGAACATTCAGTTAGCTTTGATCAGCTGGTGATAACGGAACAGAAAGTACGGGACCGATTACCAAAAAAGAAATAGCTGTATGCAAGAAATTGTCAACTTTAATAAATTATCTTTAAAAGTTTAATTGTGAGGCTTTTTGCGGGTTAAAGCGGACATCATTATTCGTTCCATGGTCTGATCAAAAAAACTATTGAATGAGTGAACTTGAAATACATGTACGACAAAAAGAGATGAGATACGTAAGTTTTATTTCAGTAATTGTTCTAAAGCATGTTTCGTACTCTACTTTTGATCCTTTTTGACATGGAAAAACACAGGAACGTTTTCCTTTTTCCCCAAGGGGTACACAAAGTGTGTTTCGTATTTTAAAATGTCTCATAATGTCACCTTGAGTGTGATAAAGAATAAACTAATTTGTTTTCCTTTAATTTTAGCTCGCATTCATAGCTTGTTTCCAATTCTGTTTTGGACTAGATGAAGATATTGTTTCCTGTATTCCAACAGGTATGTAGTCAAAGTTCACTGGTATACAGTAAGGGTTATTTATTACAAGGAAGCGTTAGTCTCCTTAAATAATTCACGGTCTGAGTGCTGTACGCTTTGCCTTCGATAGTACAGTAGAATCATAAAAAGACTTCATCCGGTACGTATAAACAAGCAAGATAACAAACTGTTACTATATGTTGTTTCTTTCATTCGCAAAGTTAGCTATTTTGTGTTGATCTTACTGAACATTATTCTATTTTGATAATCTTGGCAAATTCTGACATTTACAGGCTCATTTACAAGACATCGAGAAAAGCAACGGAACGGCTCAGACAAACATGATTGTCTTTGATGAAAACACGCAATTTACTTTGTGTCAACTTCCTTTTGCTAGTTTTTCAGTCTATTTGTCAGTTGCTTTGCAAAACGAAATGGCAAAAGGACCGTAGCAAAAGCTGTTCCCTATTTCAGTTTAACAAAAACTGTCGCTTTTGAACCGTTGTCAAGTTTTGTTTTATCGTTTACCTCATGAACGCGAACAGGTTTTTTTAGTTTTTAGTTTTGTGAGCATCTCCATCATCTTTAGTTTTCCATGCCAGGTAGCCTTCGATTTTGACAACAAATCTCGCTCAGTTCGCTAACACAACATATGTACTATATCCTTCACTATCTTTTCAGTCGAGGTACGTTGGTCTTTAAGTCGGTTTTGGTTTTAAGTGGGTTGCTAAGTGCAGTCAGCTCGCAGAGGTTTGCATTGATTAAAAAGGCTATTTGAAACAAAACAAGAAGGAGAAAAAAAACATTTTACAATAACAAACAAAGATCATTTCTATCGTTACTATCGGTATGATTGCATGACGGCGCAAAACAATATACTATCTGCTTTGACAAAGGCCTCAAATACATTTATACCAAAATACTGTCGCTAATGTGCGAAACAAGACCTTGGCAGTTTTTTGGACAAACTGTACGGATGAGGAGTTGACAGTATGGCCACGCCGGGCAGTTAACATGGCTTTGTTGATAGCATTTCTTACACAAGAGCCCCGTTTTCTTTGCTTCTTCGTTCATGTAGGAAATGGCAACTTTGAAACATTAACGTTTTGATTCAAATCGTTTACATGCATTTGAAGAGTGAGAAAATGAAAGTATTTTAATGTGTATTAATCTTAACCAAAAACGAAAACAGATCTAAGTACTGGGTATAGATGTAAAGGTTGATAATATTTGGCAAGATTAGGAAACATTGGTACGTGAACAACTAAACCGCTACAAAATTTAAGACTGAGGCATAATTTAGGCGACAGATGTCTTATTGATTTCACATAAAAGTTAGGTAGGGGAAAGAACAAAGGCGAGTTTAATTAGAAGAACCTTGGCGTTTCATTGGTATTGTTGTACCGCTTTTTGATATTTGCGGCAACTTGTGACTCTTTGTAATAGCTGACAAGGTTAAAAAAATAATTTACTTGGTTTAATAGATAAACTTACAAAAAATTAAACCACTCATGATATCTTGTATTTTAACTCCATGCCTGGTGATTAGAACATTTTGTTGTATTCATTTTTACCACACAGTAAAAAAGTCAAGTTAATTTTCCGTATTTTTAATAAAAGTGTTTTCCTATTTGAACTAAAGCTCGCACAATTGAAGCTTGTAAAAGAAAATCTGTCACTGCCTTGACATGTAGAAAAAGTAATAACTTTGAATTGACATAGATGAAAAGTGCGTAGGAAGAAAAGTCAATATTTCTTTGTAAAGCTGTTATGATAAGAAATTACAAAAAAGCGGCTTATTGCAGTTTTAAACACTCGCTGTTCCGCCATTGCCACACTACAGTTAACAAGGTTGGCACATTTGTTTAGATCTCTGACTACCAACTAGAAGGTCCCGGGTTACGCAACCTTCTTTCGCTACACCGTCAGTAGACGGGGACGTTAAGCCGTTGGTCTAGTCTTTCGACTTCTATCGGGGACCCAAAATAACCCACACACTTGTCGATAAGAGTAGGCTAATGCTGGTGTCGCGATCTGACACACTCCTATCATTAGCGTTAGCTAATATGGACACAAGACCTTGTAAGGGACCCAGAGTGTAAATATCAGAAACTAAAAAAAACCCTTGAACTTTTTGTTTTTTTCCCCCTTTTTTTCTTCAGAAAAATATTTGTTTCTAACCAAAGAGCAAGTTTTAATCTTTAACTTTCATTACATGTTGTTTTCATCGCAACCAAAATACTTTTCGAATGTTACTCTGGTGAACTTTTATTTTAAATTTAGTTTCTTGTCAAACAGTACTGGAACAAGTCACAAACCCTACATCAAAACCAGCCTTACCTTTATCCAACACGTTTTGTCATCATTTTATTGTTTTGCTTGGGAACAAGTTTTAGTATTTTGAATAAAAGCAAACCGTGTAACTGTAACTATATATACACGATTTTTCTTAGAATAAAAAACTTTCAGTGTCAAAAACAAGATTTTTTTTAATATGGCAACCGTTACTGAATCGATCAGCAACATAAAAACGCAAAACAATGGGAATGGTTAGAGTACACGTAGTCATTTTCACTAAAATGATGGAACGAAAGTATTTTATGCCTATAAAAACATTGAAAATTTTTCGCTTTTACAATTTTACTCAAAAAGTAGTATCATGCATGCTGTACTTTTGCAAGTAGTTGGCAGTGATCCGTTACTCCTTCCGCAGACCGAGCTACGAACTCTTGATAACAGCAGATTTGGCGAATCTTCCGTTTCTACCGAGACTGTGAAGGTCTGCCAAGCTCTATATATTTTGTAGTTTTTGTTGTAATTGTCCAGCCATCCGGATCTAGTGGAAGAAATTTACATGGTACCCGTTGACATTTTCAAAAAAAGATTCATGTCAAGAAACGCCAAAGTTGCCTTTACTTACTCATTCTACAAGAACGGCCGGAGAGAAATTTATTCGTGGCAACTCTTTCGCCTCGCAAGATATCCGTGTTCAAATCATTGTGAAATTACAACTCACCTTTATATTTTTAGAAGACTGCTTTTAGCCACCATTGACAGGTCTTACAAAATCACTCAGGAAGCTTCTGAGTTGGGAAAGGCAAAATTGCCTTAATAACCCTATTTCGCCTCGAGGGGTATTGATGCCAGTGCCAACTTTGAATAGCCTACAATTTCAGACGGTTAAAGATAATCCCTCCATATCATAAGAGTTTTCCTCAAATTTATCCGGCAGTTTGGTGATGTGATAGAAATTTAATTATGGGGCCTCATGTTGCCATGGCAACGACATTTTGAAGGGCATGTTTAGCTGAAATTTGGATTTCTTGTTCATGTTTAAACTAAACTGTGTTGTGATGCTTAGGATCTGATGCTGAGGTTTTTCTCGGACAATCTGTGATGACGTCATAAAAATAAAATAACAAAACGTTAAGTCTGGCAAATGACGTCATAATAGTTTAATTTTAACTTTCCGAATATTTTAATTTCCGAATTTTGGTTTGTTTGGCTAGGTTAAGACCCTATCTACTAAAAAAACTAAAAAAATATACACAAAATTGAGCATAATTAGCATTTAACGAGTGCCAACTCCACCACTTCTCGTTTTCCGGTTCACATTTCTCTAAACCCTTTGTATCTCGGCAAAACAAAGCATTCAAATAATTTGAATTGGCTGAAATCAAAGTTTTTGAGTTTTTGGCTGTGTTGGCCTTCTGATCAAATATAAGATGAAATATCTAAAAAACACTGATTTGAGGAAATGACGTCAACTTGACGTCACCATGACGTAATATTAGCACCTCCCCCAGGCCCAGTAACTCCAAAAAAGCCCAGGCGTAGTAGGATTAAGTTATTATGCGTTCCTGACAACCGACTAGAAAACTGCTAACGTTACCAATTCAATTGTCTTTTTTTAGCCTTTTTCTTGTTGCTGTCGAGCGAAGCGAGACAGCAGCACTATTCTCGTGGTAAGCCAAAAATGTCTCGATTTTTGTCCCGTGTTCCAGCTTCTCTTGCCCTGCCGTCTACTTGTCCACTCCGCTCATCAGAGACGTTTACTACGTGCGTGGCATGTCAAAAGCTAATTTGTAGTTCCTCATCTAGAGGACAGCAGTGTTGTTTCATGGCTCTGTCGGCCTTGTTGTTCGAAAAACTCGGTTCGCAAGTTTGCCAATGGATTACAGAAAATGTTGATCATATCTTATCAGTTGGCGATTAAATGTATTTGGATTCTTTACAGAAAGGATCGATACCTGATACGGAAACGCTGTCGATAAACAACCTTCCTTCTGCTGTGCGCTGGATTGCAGAGAGCAACACAGCGA
>JAOBRG010384783.1:0-10934 GCA_027574985.1 Umimayanthus nakama | reverse complement strand
GCAAGTGCCACTCCCCTATGGAGGTTAAGGGGATTTCTTTAACAAAAAGTTGGCGAGAAAGCTGAACCTAGACTGAACCAAATCTCTAACGGTTCACTACTTATACCACTAGCAAAATACCCATAATCCACACCTGATGCTAGGACCCAATCCTCTGGTCCGTGCCGGCAAAATATCTATTTCTGCCAAACTTCGCAGGCTACATCTGTCAGAAATATCATTTTCTGCACCTCCTAATTTTGAACTAGATGCTATATATCACTATTGTATATCATTGTTGTAAATAGGAAATAAAGAACCTTGAACCTTAGGGAGCAATTCTATTGGCGTCAAATAAACTAACGTTGTTGGTGTTGCTGAGGCCTGTGCTTGTTTATCAAAACCAAATTTGGAAGCCAAACTGCCTGCTGGCAATCATCATTATTAACAAAAAAAATTAATGTTAATTTTATGATGACGATGATGATTATTATTATTAATGAACTTCTATTTGTACAAACCTGGTGAAATGACTTGTCCTGTGTGAAGTGTGATGCAAGTTTCATGAGTGGGTTGGGACCCCCACATTCTCCATCTACAAGATCTCGCATCGCCATGGTGATTACCTACAGGCTTCAAATGATAGGTATAAAGTTCAGTTGCAAGAACGGAAAATAAGTTGATATCAGGTATGTTAACTAGACATTATTGTATTAGTTAGAAGCCTGAAGCCGACATCACAATTATTTGCTTCTCAGACACCTGATTGAACACAGACCAACCAGATGAGTTCAATTCAGTAAGAATCCTGCAGAAATTCAAAAGTTGTTGAGTCTGAAATTGAGATAAACAACCCCAAAACTTGCTACCGTTTTAAAACAACAAATGAATATGCTGTGACTAATACAAAGCCAAACATAAAACACGCTAGCTAATATTCAGTGTTCGCAACAGAAATATTTATCGCGTACGCAATCAGTTCCTTCACGGAAACACCTGCCTTACCTGGTGGGTAGAAACACTATTATTGAGCTTCTGAGATGCTGATATCTTTCTCCATTAGCTTATTTCCATGAACCATGATCTTGTTGCCATTTTCAGCAATGAATCTACCAAAAAACGAGAAAAGATTCTTCGTAGTTCGCCATTGAAGCCAAGAGACTGCGGAATAAAGGCGAGGGTCCCAAGCAGTCCTGCGTGTTGCCGCTGGCCAGCTTCTCGTTTCCATGGCGACACAACCATTTCGAAATTCTCGATTCAACTGCAGACTCTGAAAGAAGATAGTTGTGTATTTTTTCCTGCAAATTATGCCCGAAAAGATTAGACCTAAATACTTTACTCCAAATGAAGTAAGCGTTCACAATACGCTGAAGGATCTGTGGATATCTTTTCTCGGTAAAGTTTACGATCTAACTCCTCTCTGCGAAGCAAACACAGGTTAGTAGCCCGGTTAGTAGTACCTTTAGTCTAGACGAGAAGATCGATCTATAAATCTGCTTATTCTTGGGGATAAAAATCTTTTGTTGTAATATCATGAGATAAAGTTTTGGGATTCCATTGCTATGAAAAGTTCTTCAGCATAGTACTTAACGTTGCCAAATGGTGACAAGTTTGATTCCCGATCGAAGTTATGTTTTAGTTAGTACATCAAAATGTAACATATTTTTTGCTTTCACCTGAGTCTTCGGAAAACGCGCCAACTAGAACTGAAGTGGTGACGAACAGTAAACCACAGTTTAAACTTGACTGTAATCTATATAAATTTTTATTTTCGTTAATGAAAAGTGATTTTTCTGTTTTTATACTCGTGTACTGTTCCTACTCTGAATTGTTTCTAGACGATAAGGTTCAAACGTTTTCTTTTAGAACTGAAATGATTGTAAAGCTTCAGATGGTTTAGTTTGTAACACGCAACTCCGTTGGCTCATTTCCACATATTTGGAATATTGTGGGTGTGTTTGGGGGTTTGGCACAGGGCTGGTTACAGAAAAAATCATAGGTTTCATGTTTTAACAGCTAAACGAAGTAATTAAACCTTTTTAATATAAGACCAGACCCTCAAAAGTGTGTTAATATTTTGTCTTTGATTTTTAGAAAAGTTTTTGTTTTACTTTATTATGTTTGGATTTGCAGTTTTTAAATAGTTTGTCAAGTATATTGAGTACTGACCTAAAAACCCTCAAACTAACAGATTAAGTTCGCTTGATGAAGCAAATTATCAAGGTCACAGTCGCATCTGTTTCCAGTTTATCACAGATAATCTAGCTTCTTACTTCATAATGTCAAATGGTTTTCCTTCAAAACATTGGTCTCAGGAAAAATTTTCTAATTTGATAAATGGTGTTAAACTCTCTCAACTTTACCGATACCACTGGCATTAATTGATATCTTAAACCTTTGAGTCACAGTCTGGTGTTTTAAAGAAACAGGTCTGGGCAAGTTTCTCCTGCAGTTGTAGTTCCTCATTATCAACAGTCCTTGTACATATTCAATCATGGAATGTCATGAACAATGAGAACATTTCTAAGGCCTGAAAATATACTCTAGTTTGATCTGGTCATATAATTCAAAGTCTAGTGATCAACTTCCACAATCCTCTGTACAGACTGTCTCTTTCATGGCTAAGAAAATTCCAGGTCTTCAGATGATCTGAAATTGCACCTCTGTCATTTCCTGGCTGAATGATGCTGTCAATGTGCGAAAGTGCAAAATAAGTTGTCTCCAAAGGAATGAACCTAAACAAAATTTGTTTGAATCACCAAGAAAAAATAGCAAAGAACCAAGATAGTTGGTCTGAGCTTTTTAAGAAAATCTCCTGTTTGTATTAGCGCAATCTTCCTTGGCTTTACGAATGACCTGGAATTTCAACATAATATCTAAACAAGGAGTGACCAGAGATCTAACACATTCTTAGGCGTATTAATGCAGGTTTAAATATCCCCTAGGGGCTACTCCTTAGGTCAAATGTGCTCGGGGGGTCCTCTTTGGTATATCTGACAAAACACCCTAAACATTTTTCCCTGAAAAGTTTAATATAAATTTACTACCTCAAAAATATCTATGTTGACTCAAAACACTCTAAAAATAAACAACATATACTTTATAATATGATATACTACAGAGCAATCTACTTTCACTTGTCTGGTAGTCTGAGACGAGTTAAATTAGCTGTGGACAACCAATTTTGCCAAATCACTTGTCCACATGGACGAGCTGAATTAGATGCTGAGTTTAAGCAAATGTATGTACAGGTGTTTTTTTTGACACGTGAAAATTGCTTATGGACAATCAAAACTCAGAACTTACTTGTCCCATGGGCGAGTGAAGAAAGAAAAAAGTTGATTGCCCTACACTGTACTATACCAGATTATAAGATTTACCAGCTGAAATAAGTACATTGAGTTTAGTGAACCATTTACTGTTTCCTGTTTACAACAAATTAAATATGTCTAGCTCTGAATATTTTTTTTATTAATTATCTTCAATCCTCACTCACAGATGCAACTAAAACTTTACCAATAATTCTTCACATTTTTAACTATCAACCTTTTCTGATGGTTATAAGCAATTAAGGCTCAGATGCTGAATTGTGCTTAGACTGCACCAAAAGTATACCAAACTTTTTCTAACACCGGTATAATAATAATAATAATAACTTTAATACTTATATTGCGTGATTACATGAAATGATCAATCGCACATTACACTACAATCACAATACCTCTATATAATAAAATCTAGAAACTACTTATAAATAAGAACCTTCCTAAAAACTATTAACCTAGAAATATAAGAATAAGATCTAAAGACTAAAAGCTTGTTTAAAAAAATGAGTTTTCAAATGACACTTAAAATCTTGTAGGCTATTAGTGTTTCTAATATTTGCCGGTAGATTGTTCCACAGCCTGGGCGCCGCAACTTGGAAGGCTGGGTCACCCAAAGTTTTCTTGGTTATCTGCTTAGGCATACTTAACATGCACTCATACTGAATCACTATAATCTTAACCCCAAAAAGTTTGACAAACCCTCCTGGCAAGTCCCTGTTCTCAAATACTGAATAATACTTTCAATGCATGTACCACTGGAACAGTGAGAAGTTTGTTTCTGTAGTAACACTGCATCTTGATTTTCTGCCCTGACAGGTGATGTGCTACTGAAGCCTATTATTGAAACAGCAGGCAAAGACATCTCACATTGGTTTGACAAGAAAACTAAGGATGTAAGTAACAAAAATCCATTCATTAGAAGTGATGTTACTTTCATTGTTACTTTCAGTAACACTGGCAATGCATTAGTATATCTATAGATTCTTAACTGCAAAATTACTATAATTATTATAAACTGTATAGATAAATAATTGCATACTTTCACTAAATGTCATTGAGTGAGAAAGAGTTCCTGTTTGTTTCCATTTGTGATTTTTCGTTCTTTTGCCAAATCAATCTTGCAAGTCCCTTCATTGGGAATGGTTGTGGTTTTAAAATGATTTGTAAGATGGTCAAAATGGTGCTGTAGAACAGTGTGGCATTATGAATGACAACAAAGCAAGGATTCGGTCATGCAGTTTTAAGAACTGAATTTTGACACCTTGCCACCAGTCATCGCTTTCTTTATTAATCGTCTGAGTTCGGCTGTGGTTGGTTGTTTCTATCTGCTTTGTGTTAAATAGTTGCGATAAAACTCAAGTCATTGCTAAATCCAGCTTATAAAGTGTACAAGCAAATAAACAAAGTCCATTTGAAGACTTCTATAACCTGCAGCGAATCATGAACAATGAAAGTGAAGTCTCAGTTTTATTGCTCGTCATGTTAGTTGTACTGGTCAACTTCCAGGGTTGTAACCATTTAGTGTCAATTTTGCCACTGACTGACAACAAAGAGATGGCATTATAAAGTTCAGGTTTTGAAATAATTGTGAACATCAATGCTTGAAAAATGGCATCTGTCAGGCTCAGCTTCTAAAGTGCAAAACCAAAATTCTGTTGATTTGAACCTGTCCATGTTTATCAATCTCAGCTGGGAAGCAGTTTTGATCGAATCTTGAATATGAAAATTTTGAACTGTAACAAACACTAAGCAAGTTTCTCTGCATGCTCTGACAAGATGTAGAAGTCATGTGGAATTGATATATAGCTACATTAACAACCTTTAAATTTGGCAATCAGTGCCTGTTTAAAATCTGTCATCTAAAACCGTACCCTGATTCACCAAAGGAAGCTGTCCTGCAAGTTTTATTGAAAACTTATCCTCCAATTAAGGTACACACAATGTAAGGCCATTTTCGGACCAAAAAGTCTATTTGTGACTTAGTGATATCATTTTACAGAGCAAAGCTTGTCTCAATGTGAAAATGTAGCCCTGCAAGTTTAACTTGAAATTGGGCGTGTGAACCAGGATCTGAACTTGCTTAATTTAAATACAGTTCTGACATTGTTATCGAAACTCAGCAGTACAGTGTGCACAAGCTCCTTAATTACCTGCTGTAACAGATGGCAGCACTTCACTAACAAGTCTTGGCTAGTAATAAAAAAATGTTTATAACTTAACTACAGATTTGTAACAGTGGTTCATTGTAATGCCTAAAATAAAGTCTTCGATTTATGAATTTGTGCTCTTCTCCCCCCCCCCCTTCCCCCTTTTACCACCCTGTACTGAATTTTGGTGTTTTCACTGCAGATACGAACACATGTTGACCCTACAACAAAGTGCACCTTTCCATATACCCCAAGGGGAAGGTTTATTCACATCCCTCCACCTTGTCCAAGAACTGATTGGGCAAACGACTTTGGCCGACCCTGGTGGAGGGATGAGTCATACTGCATTGGTGTCTTATCAGCAAAGACAAGGAAAATTAGAGTCATCAACACACTGACCTCACAGGAACAGACAATAGAGGTTGGCTAATTGAGTGTTAAAGATTAGAAACATTAACCCATCATGATCAAACTGATGCACGCCACATCAATTCTAAAGTTTAAGACAGAAGTGGTCACTTGAACAAATATCTTAATATGCATAACAATGCCATTAATTTGCATTACAGTGATGTATATGTGTATAAAAAATGTCATAAAATATCAAGGTGTAACTGTTCTACCACAATAGGGTGTTTTACTTCTCTATGAAGCTTTGGGGAGAACTCTGATCTTTTGCAAGAAACCAACATTGGAAACTTACATCTAAGTCTGTTGCTGTATATTATGTTTTCTGATTAATATCATAATTCATATGATAAAGGGAGGTAGACTGATATTAAACAGTCGGCTTGTAATACAGAGGGTGATTTCATTTGTAAAGTACTTTGTAATAGTAATGCACATGTACCATGTGGTATTATTGATA
This sequence comes from Umimayanthus nakama, assembly GCA_027574985.1. Taxonomy (NCBI): domain Eukaryota; kingdom Metazoa; phylum Cnidaria; class Anthozoa; order Zoantharia; family Parazoanthidae; genus Umimayanthus; species Umimayanthus nakama. The sequence goes on along the minus strand of JAOBRG010384783.1, from coordinate 4,614 downwards.
AAACCCTGTTTGCTGAAAAAAGTTCATCACCTGCAGGTTTGCTCAGAAGAGACTCTAACTGAGATCCAAGACAGATACCTGACATACAATGCACACGCACCCAGCTACACCTGGAAGTTTAACAGCCGCAACCTGGAGATGAACAAGACACTGGAGGAGAATGGAGTGACCGATGATAGTGAAGAGTTTTATAAACTGGGAATGAATGAAGACCATTTCCTTCCTGCCCTTCACCTTTACTTCAATGATGACCTTACAGAGGCCTAAGTTGATACTTTCGTGTATAAAAACTGTATATATGACTAGTGTATTAAAATATTAAATTGTATAGGAACTATGTGGACAGGCTTGTAAGTTTGTGTATGGATAAGTGTATTTTCTATAGACATTTAATACCCTTATAGCCAAGCATAGGATATGCATCTGCAAATGAGCAAATTTCTAGCTAGGTAATATTGTAGTGGTACGTTAAATATTTTGGTGGGTCGCAAAACACCCTTTTTAAATGGGTTCGGGGTATTTTGTTTGTCAATGAATAAACTGATAAGAAAAACAAGTTTTAAGCAGAAAAATTGACCAGCTCTTTTCCAATAATCTGATGTGCTTGGGGTAACCGTTTGTTCATTTATAAAGCTCGCCCAATGTTGTTCAATTAGTTTCATTGTCATGAGTGGCCACAGATGAACAACTTTCATTCCATTAAGGGGGCATTCATAATCCATGGAAGGGGGGGGGGGTATAGAGATTTGAAGGGAGCTCGTTCATCCTCTTTGGCAATATTTTGGGAAACTCCATATGTTGGTTTTCTCAAATATAAGTTGGGGGCACACAAAAACACTCCATTCAAATTTTAAAATCCCTATGCCCCCTACCCATAAATTATGAACGCTCCCTATAAGCTGCCTTAAAAATGTTAATGGCTTATCCTTCAAGAACAATACTAACAGAAAAATATTAGTTTCAAAACATATATGAAATATCAACAACATTAATTGAAGTCCAAAGCAGCATAACACTCAAACATCCCTCACCTCAAATTAAACGTAACTGACAGGTTGTTTTGCTTAGATGTAAGTGCAGTGCTATCTCAAAGTCTTGTCTATTAAACAACCAATAATTCTACAGACAAAATGTTTGGCTACTGTTAACTGCTCTACATTTCAGGAAAACATAAACAGAACAACATTACTCAGTATTTCTTTTTAAAGGAAGTACTTCGTCTTTTTTAGTGTTCAAATGTTGCCCAAGTCTTATTTACTCGGCCCGTCGGGAGCGGAGTTGAGGATTCGAAACGATTTTTTTTATAGTTTTTTTTTTGTTGTTGTTGTTGTCAAGATTTGGTTATAATCAATTTTTTCTAATGAAAAAGGAGTGCTTGTAACAGTTGACTATTGCTGGTTTGACGTACAGTTTGAAGTAATGGTTTAATCTGGTACTAGAAAATTTGGATAATTCAAAATAATTGCTAAAGTTTATATTCTCGCTATTTCCGAAGACTATTTGTAGCATTCTATCAGGCTAAGGTAGTCACGACGTACGGAAATGTAAGTAAATTGTTTCATACGCTAAATGCATTGCTTTTCAGCCAGCCGAAAGTGTTGACATGATAGTGCATTCTCGTCATGCCATTCGTATTTAATGCATAGCGTAACGCGTAGTCAAATCATACACTCTACAAACGATTTTATCACATCGACGTCCTCAACGGGTAAAAGCGGTTCGTCTGGAGATTTCAGGGTACGGGTTCGAGTCTACTAGGGGCATTAATATATTCAGGTTTCTTATAGTTTATTTTCGTATCACATGCGCACAGAACTACTACACTGACCACTTTACCTACCCTGGGTACCAGAGACGCTCGACGCTCGCACGCGCAGTCCGACCTCTGGCACCCAGGGTACCCTTTACCAAGACGCGTGGGCGAATCTAATTCAAATTTAATAGCACACCTCAAATTACCAAAAAAATCGATTATAACGAGATCGCGATACGAAAAATTGACATTATTATATGGCTAAGTGGTTTCGCGTGCTGTGATTGGTCAATTCCAGGCACGTAAGTAGCCGAACGTACGGACCTCTAGCTCTCGATCACTATGTAATCAACAAAGCCATATAATAAACATCTTTAATATTGGTCCGTGCGACAAGTTATGGATCCTCGTTTTTTCCTCCTCTGTTTTCATGGCCCGCGCGCTTCGCGCTTAGGCCATAAAAAACGCGGTCCATAACTTGCCGTACGGACTTCGCACTCGACTAATGGTATGTACAGTGTACCACGCGACGTAAACCACAGGCAGCCCAAGTATATATTGCAAAACTTGCAAAACGGAATCGAGGCAATATAAGACTTTGTATTCGGAATTTACTCTTTTCTCAAAAATCCCTGAATACTGCCATATTGTGGAAATAAAGTTTACCTACCTTCAGTTCTCCGAGTACTTTAGTGTGTGTTGTGTGCATTTTGGGCGCAATTTGAGCTCATTTAGAACGAGAACGCCGCGAAGTGTTCCTCCGTATAAAATATACGGAAGGCTGAAGTCTTCAGACGCCATTTGCAAGCAAGTAGTAAATCAATAGCAGCTTTGCTAGCCGGGATGCTAAGCTAAGATCTGTGTTGCGGAGATGCAAAGGCAAGACATTCCAGATTCTGTATGCTCTTGCAGAAAAGAACACTGATAGGTGACTGTTTTGCATTTCTTAGGGGTAAACTAAACCGCATTGCTGCTTGAAGATCTAGGGTCTCCCTACATTTCTAACAACGGGCAACACTCCCTTGTTAACGTACACGCTTTTTTATAAGAACATTTTTATAAGAACACTTTGAGATTTCTCTCTGAATCACGAATTTCCACGTCTATACCATTAATCGTATTATAAGTATTCAGCACAAGGTTTATTTTAAATAAGTTAGTGACTGGCAACAATATGGTTTAATTTCAACATTTCAATTTGTTTCTACTCGGCATAGGTAGTGAATGCTTGTTCGACCGGCAATCGAACTTTTTCCAAAAGATTTAGAAATCTAATGTTTTGCCGACTGGAGCCGAAGCAATAGGACTCTGGATCCCTTACAAGGCGTATATCCATATTAGCTAACGCTAACAACGGGAGTGTGTGGGGGAGGAGGAGATGTACCACAAAACCGGCATTAGCCTACTCTTATCGACAAATATGTGGCTTCTTTTAATCTCCCGATCGAACGTCGAGACTAGACCAACGGCTTAACGTCTCTGTTCACAGACGGTATGTTTAGTAATTGTTCTTAAAATGACAATCCGTCGAAGGGCTAACGCTTGGAGCTCATTGAAACGTCAGCCACACAGCCTGCTACCCAGCTCGTTCGCGCCTTTGCACCCCCCCCCCTGCCCCTCTCCAGAAAAAAGGAGCCGGCTCGCGGGCTATCAGCTACACATCAAGGCCCACAGAAAAACATACCATATCACTTTACTATTGCACAGAATGAGACATACTAATATAACTTGAAAGTAATTTATTTGTTTACACCGCGTCGTACACTGTACTGTCAAGTATTTGCCATTATTATATGGCTGAATGATTTCGCGTGCTGTGATTGGTCAATTCCAGGTCCGTAAGTAGCCGTATGGACCGCTAGCTCTTTTCAAAACCGGAATAATCAACAAAGCTATATAATAAACATTTTATTAGCCTCGTTTGCTCAGTCCGTACGGCAAGTTATGGATCCTAGTTTTTTCCTTCCTTGTTTTCATGGCCCGCGCGCTTCGCGCTTGGGCCATAAAAGGAAGGAAAAAATTCGGTCCATAACTTGCCGTATGGACCTCGCACTCGGCTAATAAGAGGTATATATAAATCATTCATAGAATGAATACATTTGGTAGCAACGAGTTCTACCCCTTAGCCCAAGCCTGTTTGACTGCATGTTTCTTCTCCTTACATTATACACAAAATCAAGTTAAATGGTCATGAGAATAAAAAGTTGATCCCACACTGGATATCGAGAAAGTCACACCAACTAGATATGAAACCAAAAAGCAAACTTCAAACGTACCTCAAAGCGACCTGAGTTCAGAAAATAGCTAGTAAACTGTAATGAAACGCCGTCACGACAGTGAACAAGGAGAAAAGCAAATTATCTGACCCTTGTCGCGTTGATTTCACCGCACAACTTCATTTCCAAATGGCATGGCGTATTCGCTCTAAATCCACTACTTACCGACGGGAACAATTGCTTAAAACATGTACAAAATCAATTTTTCCACAAGCAAGGTTATTACTTTCAGAAATAACCAAAGCTTCTTGAAATAAAGTTTAAAATTCAATAATTGCACGCGTTCCCATAGTTTTTCTTCAACTCACAGACTGACTCCAGCGAGCCCCAGCCCATTCTCGTCATGCCATTCGCAATTAACGCTTAGCGTAACAATATCATACGGTATACAAAATTAACGATCACATCAAAGCCCTCGTAGCTTAAAGCCTTTTGTCTGGACTTTACAGGGTCGCGGGTTTGACTCCGTTCCTGGGTTTCAGTTTTGTGAAGAGTTCACTATTTATAGATCACTCATGCTCCCTTATCTGTATTTTGGCTTATCAATTTGGGGTCAAGCTGCACAAACCTACCTTAACCAGATTC
>JAOBRG010384782.1:0-25356 GCA_027574985.1 Umimayanthus nakama | reverse complement strand
CTTACGTTCACAGCAAAGACGTATAACAAGTTTTAATGAATGCAGACTTTTTTGCATATTCTGAACCGTGAGGGTGGTAGAATATACAAAAGAGTTTGCAGTCATATGTTTAAATTATATACAAACAGCAACTAACTTACCTAACAAACAAGACATATAACACTGAATGCAAACCTTTATGTATGTTGTATCACTGGTACCTTAAAGGTGATAGAATTGCAAACGAGTTTGCAGTCATTTTAAATAAGACTCATGCACGCACACAGACAAGACGTATATAAGCTACAATGAATGCAAATATTTTTGCATACTCTAACACTTTAATGGTGGTAGAAGTATACAAATGAGTTTGCAGTCATTTTAAACAAACAAACAACACCTGGCCAACATTCACAGACAAGGCACATAACAACAATAAATGCAAACGTTTTGCATATTCGGCAAACACCTTAAGGGTGGTAGATTATACAGTCATCAGGGTTTTAGTTATCAGGTTATAAACGAATGATAAATTTGAAAAGTAAAAGCTGGTTTAAGCGTATTTCCCCAATCAGTGATTTTTAGAACAAAGACACACACACAGCAATTAGATGTTCTGTTTTATTGTCCATCAATGGATGGCGTCTAACCTTGGGACGTTACAATATCTTGTCTTAGTTCGCGAGAGGCAAAGGAAGAATATGGACCGAACGCGCGCAATTCCGCTACAATGCAAAAAAAGGCACCGAAAGGAGAAAAACTATAAAAAAAAAAACTAGCCCCCGAAAATGGCTGGAAAGTAAAAAAAGCCGAAGACACAGGTCTGCCTAGCTCTAATCTCAGCTATCTTCACTCCCTAGTCTGACAAGTTTAGTACAGTCGTAAATCCCAAAGTTGTTCCTTTTGCAGCCAGTAGTCCCTGCAATAGAAACCACCTTGGAGAAAGTTCTATTTATTGCCCATCAAACCACAAGATTAAAGCTTACTATATTGCGTATGTAATAATGATACTAGTACTAGTGATAATAACAAGCCCACGTCACGCACAGTGATTTTCATTGGGTCGTCCTGAAGTTACTACCCCCGTCACATACAGTGATTTTCAGTGGGGTCCTAAACTTAATATTGTTATTTTTACTAATTAGTTACATCTAAGTAACTAGTCCTACCTGGTTTTGCAGTCGTTGATAAGGTCTCGTTGTTTAAATTCTCGACGACAATAGTCTTTCTGCACCAGTGTATATTTCCATGCAGTAATCCGTAATTACGGCGAATTGAACTTTTATTACTTTTTAAATGAGCGAAATAAAGTGTTGTTTTAAAAGCAGATAACTGTCTTCAGCCAAAAGTATTGGTGCAAAAAGGTTTCTTGTGATTTGATTGACAATTCTTCTATCAGCTGTTCTAACCTGTGAATCTAGGTGAAGATTCGCTTTTATCCAGAATGCGTAGCGTGCTCAGTAGATTTGGAGCAGAATACCCGGCCCACTGATAGTATTGTAAAACGAACTGCCACCGCGTTTTATTGGACCTTGTGTAATACTTTCAGAAGAAGTTGTGATTAGTATATGTGATATCAGTTCAGTTTGTTTTGTATCTTTATTTTCTTTTTTTATAACAATGAAACTGTACAACTTTGGCAAGTCATGTTGGCTGTTTTGATAAACTTTAAAGATGACAAGGTGTACTTAACAGCCAACCACGCATACCGCATTCTGGTTTCAACGAACCTTTAAAAAGGTTTAGAAGAAGAAGAAGAAGAGGAGAAATCAATTCACAACATCATCGCAATAACTACATAAATGGAAGATTCTGGACTGCTTAAGCTGTCTCTCTTTAACAGGCAGTTACAAGTGAATCCAAATACCTCATTGATTACATCAACGTCTTGATATTGAGTCACTCCTGGACTTCGTCGTAACTAGTGGCTGATGTTTCTTAGGGCTTGAAAGTACACCATTGGCGACTTTGGGAAACTTCCACACAACATTGCAGGTCACGCACATTCTCTTCAAACTTGTCATAACTTGTGTTTTATGTTACCGAAACTTGGGCAACTTTGGGAGCTTTCAACGTAATGCCGGCCACGAGTCCATCACATTGTAGTAAGTTACTTTGAAGGGATGTAAACATAGGCTGGTGAATCTTTCATGTGTAACGTGGGACATCGACACACCAATAAGTACGGTCTGTGATAGACACCAACTCTCCTCGGTACGGTGGAGACGATTGTGGCTTTCGTTGCAGCGTTTGTGTGATTGCTCTTTCACTAGCTCTGGAGACAAAGAAAAGAAATGTTAAACTAGTTAAAACTGTTGTTTTCAATTCAGTTACAGTTCCCATTTAAAGAATCTTTGCACCTTTTTTTCAGCTCAATTTTACAGGCATTATCCCTTTGCGTTTTTAACAGTTCAGTAGCAACACTGAAAAAACTGGCCGAAGGACCGAAACATTTGTGGTGTGGACTTGCACTTTACTCCATATCCCTCTAACCTGGTTTTGCGCGGTCAATGTTGAAAACATAAAACAACACATTTAATTTACCAAGTTCGCAGCTCTTTCCAGCAGTCCGGTAGTATTTTAAACATTTGAATGATTTTAAATTTCCCGTTTCGATAATAAGGTATCACTTTTCCAAACCCTCTCTCTCGTTATAAACACAGCGTTCCCTTTGTGTTGTGGCACTCTGCCTTGACAATTTCAAACTGCCGACAAGAAATGTAAACTGCAAGGCTTATTCTTAATTGGGCTTTTACGCGTTAAATCGTCGATTCAACTTAATTTAGAGCTTTGCTGGTTTCGACCCAAACCACAGAAACCAATTCAAATCCATTTAAAATGCTTCTGCGAAACTAAATTAGCTACAACTTGTTCGAAGCTCAAATCCTCAATTTAATCCACCGATTTCATTGAGACCACGTTCAACGTGATAGAAGCGTACAGAGCTTTAAGACTGTTTTAAAATTAATGTTTTTGCTTAAAAGCTTACCTTCCCTTTCTCGAAGACTCGAACTCAAAGGTCTTATGTCTTCCACTTCTGTATAAGAGCAAGATTTTCAGTACTACTTTTCCGTGAAACGTGATGAGAAGATGCGAAGCAAAGCTCCTTCGTGCAAAACCACAAAACTCCCCGCGTCAGCAAAAGAATTAGTACCTATTCTTTCATTGGCCAATCAGAACAGCGATCAGAATAGCATCGTGCGTTTATCAACCGTGCGTGCACTGTGGCCTTTAAACTATTCTATGTTGCTGCCCACGTGGTTCTCCTTCAAACGGCTGTGTAAAGATATAAAAAAACTATGCAACAAACAAATAGTTGAAAATAAAGACGCGAAACTACCTGCATTTAACTTTACATTCTTATATTTAGCCTTAACTTTTCTCTCTTGATGTGAAGGCTATCTAAAAATTTTAACCGGACATAGTATATTTTTAGTTTCATAGAAAGGCAAACTAAGTGTTCAGTAGAATCAATTGTATTCAAGCCGCCGTATAGAGAGGCGCGTCTCACCGCACCAGAGCTTAAATAATACTCCACAGAGACCTGAAATCCCGTTTACGTGGCAGAAAAAACGAATATGCACGAAAATAAATTTCGTCAAGGGTAAAATATTCTTCCATCCAGGCAAGGATGAGGTCGGCTGTGTAAACTACAATTGCCTTGCCGACGTCTTTTGCGTTTTAGGACAACGTCTGGTTGTTGCTCATTTTTATAGAAGTTATCAAGGCAAGGCAGATTAATGTACCCTTGCCAATTTTCATCCTTGTTTGGCCGTTTCAGTTCTGTATTGTAAATGTGATTTTAATTTCGAACGCAATTTTTGAAAACTGTCATTTTCTCTTGAAACTGTTTGATAATATAGATAATAATGATAACGAAGTTCTTGAAAAACACTATTCCAAAAGTTTTGCAACGTAGTTTATGAAAGTATTTCTACTTAAGGAGAGAGTTAATTATCGGTAGGGCAAATCATGGCCTCCACAGTAGAAAGAGAGAGTTTACATTTTTTAATTTTCATTATTTGTGACTATAATTAGCATTAGATTATAAAATAGATTTTCGATTAACTTTTGTTGTATTTATATTTGTAGTTAGGAGTATTATGCAGACTAGCTTTCCAAAAAAATTCTTGTAAGAGCCTCGAGACTGGTGGGATTCTTTTAAAATATATCGTCATAATTATCATGATTGTAATTATGATTATGGTTATGGTTATGGTAATGGTTAAGATTATGGTTATGGTTATGATTTTCGTTATCATTATTAAATTGAAAGAACAGCAATTTCACTTGAAAGGGGAGTGATAACCAACACATTAACATTATTGACAAATCATTTGTACCCGCAAAGTTGCAGTGCCAGTTTTACTTTTTAGCTACACTCTAATTTGAAAACTATCATGTGCTTGAAATACGTTTTTTCATTATTCAGGAACGGCAGTGTTATTGGAGACATCACGATTACTTTTGGCCAGTATGCTGAGATGAAACAGTTTAAAACACTGTACCAGGCTTTGTATGCTGATGGGAGTCTTCATGGAATCGCCGTACAGCCACTCCAGGATAACAGTAAGACAAACTACTTTTTGTAGTAAGGAAAACTGACCACTTAAGGTTTGAAAGCAATGAGGAAGCTTTGCGGCCAATCTGTTTATTAGAATCCACAGACAAGGAATCAGGAATAATTTTGAAAAAGTTTCTAAATTCATGTTTTGCATCTCAGGAAACAGGTTTCCTGCCATTAAAATCCCGGAGTTTAAAGTAGTGTAAGTGGATAACAAGAAAATAGACATCGGGAAATGAGATATCAGAAATCAGAAATCGGGAATCAGAAAAAGGCAAAATTGGGACCAAATATAAGAATTTCAGAAGTCAGTTTCCATCACTCATAAAACGGGTTTGTAGTTCGCTGAAAAGTAAGAAATTACAAATCGGAAAACAGAAAATCAGAAACCAGAAACACGAAAATCAGAAAATCAGAAATCGGAAATCCTCTATTCTTCTGCTTAAAGTTGTGCCACATATCATAACAGCGCAATGCCGCACATGTTGGTTCTCTATTCTTAGACTTTTTCCGATTTTTTGGATTGAAAGATGATGTCCAAAATTGCTCTCATGCATGCTTTAAAACTTGTTGTTTCAAAGTTCCAGGAAAACCGCCAAGAAACCTCCGGGCAAATTCTATAAGTTCAACCGCCATCCATGTGGCTTGGGATTGTGTCGACTGTCACAGGAACAATTGGACGATAGGGTTTCTAGTAACCTATCAACTGGTCAGCAGTCCTATCTATTCAAAAACAGTAACAGTGGACAAAGACGTTCGCCACGCTAATATTACTGGACTAAAGAAGTTCTCAAATTACTCCATTGCTGTTCTTGCCGTCACGTCTAAAGGATCAGGCGTACCAAGTGCTGTAATCTTTGAACAGACAAAAGAAGATGGTAGGTATAGCCTGCCTGAACTATCGTTTTAAAAAAAAATCATGTTTATTTCATATATACCATATTTATTTTTATAAGCGCTTTGGGCGCTGATTGACTTTTTAGTCTTTAAGGCTGAGCGCTTGTTTCAGGCGGGCGCTTAGTCAAGGCTGGGCGCTTATTGAGTTTTCAGACACACATTTTAGGTAAGATTATTATTTTCCATTTACAAAACTCAGCTTTTTCAAATCATATGTTTATGATATTTTTCTAATTTCATATTTTGGCGCAATTCTTTTTTCGAGACTTGATGCTTAGGCCAAACAAAAAAGTATGCGTGTTTCCGGTTGGCGACCGTCTTTAAGCATAGGCCATCGACCCTGATTTTTTTTATTTTGGTTTTTGGTTTTTACTACTGATTTTTCTTGCAGATAAATGTTTTCAGCTTCAAGTCTATTTTTGTTGCAACTGTTATTAAAAACAATTTTACTAAGTGTTTGTGTAACGTTCGCGCCAGCAACCAACACAGCAGTTAGCAAGTGAAAATGAAGGAGCAACGAGCCGTGACATCACGTGACAGACTTCTGTTTTTTATAACCAGCTAATCTGACCCTGTGACGTCATCTGCAAAACTTTGTATCAAACAGGTTGCTCTTAAAGCACTACTTTGGACTAAGGAGTCAAATTTAAGGAACTTCTGGAAAGAAGATTTTAAAAGTCTTTTAAATACTGAAGAGTAAACTACGAAATGCATAATTTTCATTTGTGCCTAGTCTCGCGGATGGGGCCCGCAATGACATGATATACAGTTTTGCAGACGTCCTCATCTCTGATTGGCTAATTCCAGGGACTCAGATCAGCTAGAAAATGTACTTCTGGCAAATAAAATTATTTCAAAAACAAAAAATAATATTCCTACCTACCTACTATAATTTTAAGAAACATGTAACCGGAAACACACAAACCTTTTTTGTTTGGCCTTGCTAACTTTCTTGGCCTAATACGGCATATAAGTAAACATCTTGAGAAATGTGATTGAATTTAGATTTAATTTTTTTAAATCAAATTTTTCTGATTGTTTAAATTTTTTGTTCTGCTTTTTTAGAGAATAAAATACCTTTTGGGTTATTACTTTGGGTGGACTATCTCGAATGGTTCGTATGTTCCCTTCAATTCCTTTCCCACGGCAATCACTTTTCTTGTTAGTACATAGTTTGCTGTTTTCTTGTGTAAGTTAATTAAATTTTCTTCTCTACGTTCTATATATGCTGCTTATGTTTAAATAAAGCAGTGAAAATGGATTAAATTAGAAAAGTAACTAACTACTTGTACTACTAACGCTTGTTTTATGAACTGCCAAGCCTTGTTTTGTGTTTTAGTTTTACTGCTGTTACATTTTATGCTTAGCAGGCCACACTTGCATTCAACAAGTAGCACGAGGAAGCCACTCTTCAGAGATGAATATTAAACTAAAACTAACAAAAACGAAAATTTATTAAAACAGTGTCAAAGTAAAAATTGTAGTTACGTTTTGTAAAAGTATGAGATAAATCTTTCGAAGATGGTGATTTGATCGAAATCTTTGTTTTTACCATTTTACACACAAAGTTTTACTCTATATTTATAGAGATTTCAACAATTTTGGCGAAGATAAATGGTATATAACTTTTATTATTGCTGACCAAAGAAGGCCATATGTGCATCCAACACAACCGTTGTCTTGTTTGCGATACAGTTTTATTGGTATTATATTAGCAAGTCACCACATCTCTTCTTCTCTTCCTATTTTGCAGTTCCGAGTCTACCGCCACAGAACATCACTGCACACAATACATCTTCTACAAGTATCGTGGTAGAGTGGGACCCAGTACCTACGGGTTTCGTGCATGGCGTCCTGCAGGGCTATAGACTTATGTACAAAAGATCAAAAGATGAATATGAGAGACACGTCAACGTTAGTGCTAACATAAATAAACATATTTTAACGAGGCTCCAAAAATACACGGTCTACTCTATTAAGATCGTAGCATTTACCGCAAGAGGAGACGGAAAAGTTTCAAATAACGTGACGGTGTCCACTGACGAGGACGGTACGTGGTGCTTACATGAAGTACACATGCTCTTAATCTCTTTTTTGTCCCAAATACTGCTTCTATGTCATTCATATCAAAATTCTTATTTTCTTTTTACTTTTACAGTGCGCTGAATCCCTTCTGCGGATATGAAAGTACTAGTGTAAAGTGCTAGTGTAGTGCTAGTATAGTGTGTTGCCGTGTGATCTTTGCTGGCAGTTGGATAAGGTGGTCTTGCAATTGGATCTCTACTAAGTTGTAGTCGGGAAGCTTTGAAGAATATCCTCAAAAGTAATCAGTGACTTTTATACTTTCTAGTACCTAGTGCTCCACCAAGCAACGTATCTTCTTGGAACGATAGCTCCACAAGTCTGATTGTGGACTGGGACGCAGTTCCAACTGAATACACGCATGGCATAGTAACAGGGTACACCGTTGTTTACAGCAAATCCGCTGATTACTTTCGGAATCCAAGAAGCTTCACAACCACAGGACTCAACATGCAACTCAAAGGCTTGGAAAAATACACGTTGTATTTGATCAGAGTGCTTGCATTCACGAGTAAAGGAAATGGACCAAGTTCAAACAACGTAACTGTTTCAACCGCCGAAGACGGTAAAGTAAAGTTAAGTAGAAAAGTTAAGTGGAGTGCAGTGCAGTGCAGTGCAGCGGAGAGGACTGGAGTGCAGTGGAGTGGAGTGGAGTGCAGTGAAATGGAGTGGAGTGGAGTGGAGTGGAGCAGAGCGGAGGGGAGGGGAGGGGAGGGGAGTGGAGTGGGGTGAAGTGGAATGGAATAAAGTGGAGTGGAGTGGAGTAGAGTGGAGTGGAGTGGAGTAGAGTGGAGTAGAGTGGAGTGGAGCGGAGTAGAGTGGAGTGGAGTGGAGTGGAGTGGAGTTGAATGGAGTAGAGTGGAGTGGAGTGAAGTGGAGTGAAATGGAGTGGAGTAGAGCAGAGTGGAGTGGGGTGAAGTGGAATGGGTTGGAGTGGACGGCAGTGGACTGGAATGAAGTGAAGTGAAGTGAAGTGGATTGAAGTGAAGTGAAGTAAAGTAAAGTAAAGACCATTTATTTACTGAGGCTAACACACCATCATACTCTCCCATGTGGCCCTCATCACAGCACCGAGACTGCCGTTCCCGACTTTTTTTAGGAAGTGTGTGGGTTCTTTTAAGTCCCTCGAAAAACCATTGAGAGGGTAGACCAATGGCTGTACGTCCCTGTTCAAAGACGGTATGGCGAAAGGAGGTCGTCCAAAGTTCAACCCTCGACCAGTCCGAGGATTGAACCTGGTTGGCAGTCAGAGACCATACCAACTGCTCTAACCTCACACACACATTTTGTTTGATTTTTAATAAAATACAGGGCAAGTTACTCATAACACACTCTGGAAAATTGGTGAATTTTGATGTGATCTCAGGGTTGCTTACGTGCATGGAAAGTTTTCGGAATCTGAAATCGGAAAATTTGGCTAGACGGAAAAACCCTCTGGTTAGAGTTCACTTTGGGATGGAAGAGCCTACGGCAACTCCGAAATCCCTGGAAAATTTAGTTGTTTCAAAAACGTATTCTCTAAAAGCTTTAAGCATATCACGCTCAAAGCTTGAATTAAGAGTATTACTACATGTACGTTTTTTTATAATGAAGAAATTCAATTCAAGTGACGTTATCAAATCCTTCTACATAGTCATGTAATATAAATTGGCTTTAATATCAGCCTTTTAAAACTGGCTCTTCCCAAGCAAAATGTATAAAATGTTACATGTTTAAACAAAACTAAAATGTTACATGTTTAAACAAAACTACTGCGGAAAACTTACAAATTGTGGTTGTTAAAAGACGATGAAATTATTTGAATATTTAGAAGAGAAAATTTGGTGCCACAAGATAAAACTTCCCAATATTAACAAATGCCTTCACAAACACTCCCCAACTTACAATCACCACCACATACCCGAAACCCACCATAACACACCCAGTGCCTCGTTCAAAGTTCATACCCTATCTTCAAAATGATACGCGCTTGGTTAAAAATAAAACTAAAGCAGTTGGTGCAAAAAGTTTGTGCATTGCTTGAATGACTTCATAATGTATAAACTATTGTTATTAAAATACTAGTGCCCAGTCTTCCACCTGGTAACGTCCAGGCACACAACACAAGTTCAACAAGCCTGAAAGTTACCTGGAACCCAGTCCCACAACAGTATGTTCACGGTATTCTCCGAGGGTATACAGTGACTTACGGGGTAGAAAACTCTAATAGCAGTAAAGCTTATAATGCTTCCACACTCAACACATCCTTGGAGGTAACCGGACTGCACAAATACACTGAATACCTGATCAGAGTTTTGGCATTCACCGTGAAGGGAAACGGAAACGTTTCGGCTTGGATATCGGTATTAACAGATGAAGATGGTAAGCACAAACTAATTGTATTTCGAGCAGAAAACCTACGAGATAACAAAGCACAATTGTGTATATCCGCGGAGTATTATTTCAGTGTAGCATATTTTGAACTTCCCTTGCTCTAGACACGTAACAGAATGTAGTAATACCCTGTAAATAGTCTGTAGCTGGTTTCGATATCATAATAGGAATCGGTGTATCTGATTCTGACCGGTAGAAGAGAATCTTTGCCTCCTATACGCTAAGTATTATATTTACGGGTGTAAATATAGAACAGATAAACTGACTGTTTGTTATTTTATAAAAAATGTATACCTTGAATCAAAGTACGTTATCAAGAAGCACAGTGTAAAGAAGAACAATAAAATGGGGTTGTGTGTATTTAAGTATTTTCACTCGAGTTCCGTTAATACTCCAACTGTATCTAGTTCATTAATACAAACCGTACTACGATATTTCATTTTTTATTTTGTTATAATTCTTTGTATATTGATATTTTTTTTGAAAAATTGTTGATCGGAATGTGTAGTAGTTGCAGAGTGAGTGATATAGTATTGGTAAATGGATGCGTTTTCCAACTAGAGGTGGTGAATCCCAAGATTTCTGTCCTATTTAACCTCGAATGCATTGCATAAGGGTCGTGAAAGGATGGAAAAGCAAAACGTCGATAATCTACATATAGGTATTCATCTTAGCCAATAACCGAGGGTTTCTTTTAGTTCCCAGTGAGCCGCCCCAGGCAGTTAAAGCGCACAACACAAGTTCCACGAGTCTCAACATCACCTGGAGTCCTGTTCCAGAAGGATTTGTGCATGGAGTTCTACTTGGTTACCGTGTACTAAACAGGATTTATTCTGAAGCAGACGCAAATTATGTTAACAGAACCACTGTAAAACAAACCATGGAGCTACAAGGGTTGAGAAAGTTTACTAATTACAGTGTTGTGGTGCTAGCGTACACAAGAATAGGTGACGGAAAAGCATCGTTGGCAGTGACAGTTTCTACAGACGAAGACGGTAGTTACACTTAAGCCACTTTCTCAGAACCCGTCCACAAGTAGCCGGGTTCTTTCGATAACCGAAAGTTTTTTCGCCGAATACGGCTACCGTCCACACGTAACCGGCGCTTTCGGCCACCAAAAACGGAGGTTTTCAAATACGCTCTCCGGGGTGGAGACTTTTGAAAACGGAGGTTCATCGCATTCGTGTGAACGGGCAAAAACGGAGGTTTTCAAATACGATGACGTCATGCCTAGGTTAAAGGCTCGCTTTGTTAAAGTACGCCACGTGTGGACGCAGACTTTTTCAAATACGGAGCAAAATAGTCTCCGTTTATGAGAGCACCCGGCTACGTGTGGATGGTCAACACGATTCAAAAACGCTACGTGTGGACGCTTAATTTTTTTTGAATACGTAGGAAAAAATCTCCGTCTTTGAAAGTACCCAGTTAAGTGTCGACGAGGCCTCAGTCATGCGTAGAACACGTTTGAAGTCAGGGGGGTACTCGAATTAAATTTGGGTAGGGGGCTGCCGTGCGGACCTTGAAACCCAGACCTTGTTTATGACAAAAAGTTTGTGAAAATCATGGAAAATTGATACCCCTGCAGTTTATGATTTTCAGGTCAAACTCCACTCTTTTGCCTTCCCCTTTACTTTAAAACATTTAACGTCCTGACAACAGGTAAAGACAATATTAATGAAAGGAGACAAACACTTAGCATGTTGTCTGTGTTTCTTTTTGTTTAGTGCCCAGCCTTCCTCCACAGAATCTCCAAGCACACAACACTAGTTCCACAAGCCTGATGGTCACGTGGCAGTCAGTCCCACGTGGATTTGTGCACGGAATACTGCTTGGTTACAAAGTTTTTTACACACGACAAAAAGACCACGGTGGTAAGCTTGTTAATGATACCACGACAAGCTTAAAACACGAGTTCGGTAATTTGGACAAATGGACTACATACGTCATCAATGTGCTAGCATTTACAGTGAAGGGGGATGGCGTGATGTCACTAAACGTGACCGCCCGCACAGATGAAGATGGTGGGTACACCTGAAAATTAAAGTAAAAGTAACAATATATGGCTATTAGTATCGAGAAGTACTTTTCAAACATCCTTAATGTTTCCTTTTAAGCGACAGCCCAATAAAAAGAGAGTTTGGCTTTTATACAAAAAGAGAAGATCCCCAACCGGTAAACGGTGAACGGTACAGCTAATCGTCATCATTGCAGCTTGGTACTGCTGAATTAAGGTATGCAACTCATGAGGTCGAACCGAAAACACGCACAGGCGCCTCCGGCAGCCACTTATACGGTCCACGTCTGACTTCGGAGCACAGAGTACAGCGAGTTGGAATGACAATCCACCACACCGGCATTAGCCTACTCTTATCGACAAGTGTGTGGGTAATTTTAAGTCCCCTAACAGAACGTCGAGAGACTGGACAAACGGCTTAACGTCCCTGTCCACGGATGGTGTGGCAAGAGAAGGTCGCCTAAAGCTCAACCCTCGACTGACCAGGCTTGGAATTGAACTCGGGACCTTCTGGTTTGCAGTCAGAGATCTAACCAACTGCGCTAACCTCGCACACACCGTCTTACCTGGCTAGGATCACCGACCACCGTTGCACTGGCTACCAACTAAGCTAAACTTTTTACATTTTCCAGAATTACTTTAAGATCATCTTAACCCTTTTGAAGTTAGTCCTCGGCCCCAGTTGGAACATAGCTAATAATCTGTTTTTTACTCGCTTTTCTTTTGTAATTTATGTGTCGAATTAAACAAACTACAAAACAAGTAGGAGCTAATCGTGGGTTACAAAAGATGGTAATAAACGGCAATTAAACACGTAAGTAAAGGGGTTACCTGTAAGTCTTGGTCGCTGATTATTAAAGAACAGATTCATGGACTTAAATGTGATAAGCTGTATAGCTGTACAAAAACCGCCTTACAGCTCACTTGAATCAATGAACTCAAACAAAAGGTTAAGGCAAACATCTTTTTTCCTTTTATTATAGTTCCCAGCCTTCCACCCCAAAATGTAACTGCACACAACACAAGCTCGACCAGTTTGTACGTAGCCTGGGAACCAGTTCCCGAAGGTCACGTGCACGGAGTTTTGAGAGGATATTGTATACTTTACCGGAAGAAGAACACACGTGACTTTAGTCGCAGAAAAACAACACAACAACAAATGAACCTCACGGGCTTGCACAAATTTACAGTGTATGACATCCGGGTTGTTGCGTTTACCATAAAAGGAAATGGAGCCGAGTCTAAGCCCACATTTGTCTCCACAGACGAAGATGGTGAGTTTCGCTCCTAAGCTTCCTGTACTTCGTCCTTCTTGATAACTTCTTGTTAAACTTTGAACAAACCATAAAATTCGCCATTGCCGCTGATTGTCAAAAACACGGTGACAAATATGGACGTAGTTTTAGAAACTGAACGGAACAAAACTTCTTACGGTTCATTCGACGGCTTTCTGAACAATATTTGGGATTACAGGAAACTCTGCGGAATTTAAACAATAATGTTATAAGTTTACACTGAACCCTTCTGTTCACTCTAATTTCTCAGTCTCTGTCCTCAGTCCACACAATATCTGTCACACGAAATGCAACTGTTAGAGCCTCCGTCCGCAACAGGCGTGGAACAAACAGACAGACTGACAAGCTGTTTAATCAAAACTTGATAAACACACAGAAATTCGTATCAGTTAATGCTTTGTATCAAGTCGTTAACTCTAGCGCGCAGAAGACCTTCAAGTTGATCAAAATTGCCCAAAGGTTGCAGAGAAGAGCAAATGTTGCTCAAACGAGGTTGAAGTAATACCGAAAAAAGTTGTCAAGCACATTCTGGATATGCTAGCGACTACTTGTGCTGGCCAGTTCGTTCGTTTCTTTTCTTAAGTGTTCTTCAAATGCAAGACGTACGCAAAAAATCTTTTTGATTTATCTGCGTTTGTAGTTGGCGTTACTTTTATTTACACTTTTTCCTTTCGCTTCAGTCCTTCCTTTGTGTGAACTAAGCTTTGATAGTATCAAAACATTCTCGTATTTGCTTTTATCTTTAGTGCCAGAACTGCCACCTCAGAATTTACACGCACACAATACAAGTTCTACAAGTTTGAGAGTCCTTTGGGAACCAGTTCTTGATGGCTTCGTTCACGGCATATTACTCGGTTACAGAGTGTTCTACAAAGAGAGGGGAGCTAACAAATTTATAACAAGAACTACCAAGCAAGAGACCCTCTTGATGGAGCTGAAGGGATTAAGAAAGTTCACCTTCTACACGATAAAAATCTTGGCCTTCACAAGAATAGGAGACGGAGCGAGCTCAGCTGAGATATCCGTACAAACCGACCAGGACGGTAGGTGGACTAAAACATAGCCATTCTAAAATCACTAACACTTCCATAGGCAAAGGAAATAACTGTCGAAAGCTTTAGGTATCTGCATATACGTTTTCGGTAACAAAGTAATCGATGACTCTGGTTGTTTTTGCACACACAAAAAAATGGATAAATACGTCTCTTGCTACGCACAATTGTACACATACCAATCTCATCCCCGAAACGTATACACGGTGCAAAATGGGTGACTTTGGATACACGTAATTTTTTTAGGTTTTGTTATTTACATTATCAAAACTTATACTTGTCGAAAACGTTTTCTTTTGTCCGTGAAGTTTCTAAACCTTCGATTAAGTAAGAAGTATTCATAATTAATAGCAAACAGCCGAAACAGAACAATAGTGTATTTCCTCTGTTTAGCCGCTTTTGTTCATGAGTTAATCAATCGGCAAAACTGAACACTCAATTAAACTTTTTCTCTCAGGTTGGTGTTAGACTAAGAATAAATCTAAACTCAAATTCAAGAAAACGTTTTAAAACTCTCTCCTCAGTTGTCATTGTTATAGAGGGGTACGGCTATTTTGGGATGGAAGAAGACTCACGGTTTTTACCTGATTATATATGTATGTCTTAAATGAGTCTATTATTAGGAACAAGCTCATATATCATGTTAAATAAGTCCTATAATTTGTACTATCTTATAATTACCTATACAGTACATGAAATAGTCACATTTTGTGCTTAATGAATCGTAATTCGTTGGCGTGCCTAGGTAGACTTGTTAACACAGTTTGCAGGCAAGTTGAATTTTACCTACTCGTAAAATAGAAAATCAAAAACGTAAATACAATATTTGAATCTGAATTCCGTTGTAGTTCCTAGTAAACCACCGCAAAACGTCAAAGCATCCACAAAGCGAAGCTCCGCGTGGATACCAGTGACTTGGGAGCACATTCCGAAAGATTTCGTCCATGGAATACTACTTCGATACGAGATTCACTACTGGCTAGTAACACAAGACACGGCAAGCGACGCGCAGTCCACGGCAAAGAAAGTGCTGGTTGGCCCGGGAGTGACTTTTTCAAACCTAACGCGGTTGGAGAGTTCTGGAACTTATCGAATTGGAATATCAGGTGTTACTATAAAAGGGTTCGGCACTTGGACTACAGTCATAGCAAGTAAGTATAGTGCATGAGTAATCATACTGGTTTTCATAGAAACTCTTGTTTGTTTGTTTGTTTAAAAACAACTTTACAACGCCGTATAAAGGAACGGAGCTGACCGCTGCTTTTATGGTAGCTAGAAATATTAAAATAAATCATTAAGGCCTTGACACACGATGCATTTATTGCTTGAAATATTGGTCGAATTGGTGTCGGTCGCCCATTGAACTTGTTTCGTGCAACGTCACGAAAGTAGAATCAAAATCTTCAAAAAAGGTGATACATGGTGCAATTTCGAAATAGCCCACAATAATGCACCGTGTGTTGGAGCCTTTAAGTTATACTTGACTTTTCGATCCGCATAAATCATATACCAACTATTTAAACACTGATTTACCCACCGAATCGTTCAGTCTGCTCCGACAAAGGGCTAACGCTCAAAACGTTCGCTGAACACCATAACTCATATGCGAAAAACATACCTTATCATCTTTTGTTGATTAAACCGATATTCAGCGTACTCTCCCACGCAGAAAAAGAATAGGGTTTTTCTCTTAACTAGTCTTCCAGTAGTTATACAAGAGTTGGTTAGAAGGTACTGGGTCAGACTGAATTGTCACTATTGACGAGCATGCCCAGATAACTATTATTAACATTAACCTTCAAAAGTTACAACGGCGAAATGTAAAATAAATGAGTAGGTTTACAAGTTAATGAGTGCAGGGCACCTCCGTACAGTCATTCCATACTTATTGCAGGGCTTCAAGTGCCCCTATATTTCCTATTTTTCCTATATTTTTCCCATTTTCCTATAACTTCCTATAAAGTTTAAAAAAACCCTACAATTCCTATATTTTCTCGAGAGCGTTAAATAGTAATAAACAAGCGAATGAAAATAAATCATTTTGTTCACAATGCAAGAGAACCAACTGCCCATGTCAAAAATGGAAGTTGGAGAGAAGACTCGCACTGCCCTTTCAAAGCTTCCGGAGGATAAGCAGAAGGCCCCCCTTCTAGGAATGAAGAGTTTCTATGTGGATACTACAACGAATCTTGTTAAACACTTGCCGATAGACAGTAAGCTTTTACGAGATGTCTCGTTCTTACATCCGCAACTGAGAAAGAATAATCATAGCATTGAGGCTGTTCGAAGAATAGCAGTAATGTTGCCAACCATCTCAGATGAAGAAGTGGCCCTAATAACTGATAAATGGAAGGTGCATCAGTCTGGAGATGAGCTAAAAGACACTAGTCAAAGAGTCGATCACTACTGGGCAAGTGTATTCCAGGGAAAGTCTTCCCAGGATCAGTTCCGTTATTCCATTCTCCCAAAGCTTGTTAAGAGTGTTCTTTCCCTTGCCCGTGGCAATGCCGATGTTGAACGTAGTCTTTCAGCAAATAAGAGAACTGTGACTGCAGACAGAGCTTTTCTTAGTGATGAAACAATAAATGGACTCCTTACTGTCAAAGACAGTTCATGCTAGACCTCATAAAGTTCCAAACACAGCGGGTAAGTAGCTTGCATCTAGAGAGGCTATGCAAAGCGAGTCTCTGATGAAAAAGAAGCTGAACGTGTGCAGAAATTGAAGACCAATCAGGAGGCCGAGAGAATGAAGGAAGAAGAGATGGTGAAACAGAAAGAAGCATAGAAATCGGAAAAGAGTAGAAAGAAGCTTGCAGAGAAAGAGGAGCGTTTAGAGAAATCAGGAGATCAGAATGAAAGTGAGCTTCAAGCTGCAAAAGCCCTCTATGAAGAAGGAAATGAAAGGTTATCAGAAGCGCTTAGAAACAAAAATTTTAGTGATGTCGCTGTTGCTTCGGAGTTGCTGGAATTTGCCAAGAAGAGAGTGGATAGTGCTGTGGAACAAGCAAAATCATGTTTCAGTAAACGAGAGCTACTTGAAAGTACAAGGAAGAGAATTTTAGATGGATATTCAAGACAAATAGCCTCTAAGAAAAACAAATCATATACTTATAGATATCGTTTGTAGATACTGTAACTATTTTGTTCTGTTGAATACATCTGTTTGGAGCCTGTTATCTGATATCACTATCATTTGTCGCCCGGCAATGAAGAGATACATGTAAGCTGCATGAACATTACTTGCAAGCCTAAAGCAAGTTTTTATTTTAGAATAACTGATTTGTTGACTGACGTAATAATAATAATAATAATGATGATGATAATAATAACAATAATAATAATAAGTCTTTATTAAAACATCGGTAAAAATACATACCAATAAATTACATTACATTATTAAAAAACATGTCTTAATTAGTTGGTAACTAATTTGTACTTAAAATAGAGTCTATTTATGAAACATTTCTTGAACCGCTCCGTATTGACCTTAGGCAACAGGCTACCCACTTTTCTCAGACTATGTGTCGTGCTCTTGACTTTGGGTAGCAACTCATGCAAAGGATGCTTGACACTATTTCTAGCCTTATCAAAAACATACAAAATTAGTCTCATCTCGGTTTTGATTTGCCTGTAAACAGGGAGATTAATTGCACAGCTATTGCATGCAGGCTTCGTTTTGCAACTTCTCATGTAGGAAACATATCTATTTAAGTCTTTTTGCGTTACTGTTGCACAAGTTACAGTTGTAAACCCCCCTATAATTTCCTATATTTTTGAAGTTTTCCCTATATTAGCCCTATATTTTTCCGCAAAATGCCCTATATTTATCCCTATATTTTTGCAAGCGACCGCTTGAAGCCCTGTTATTGTTTAAGTAATTTTAAAAGACTTTCTTTTAAACAAAATTAGTGAAGCAGTGTTAACAACAACATCAGCATTGATGGAGTTGGATTTTGCTCCTCGAAAGGATGCAGATGATTTGTGAGAGTTCAATCAAAACGGTGCTTTATGGAAGTGTTGAGCAGATCTTGTGCTATAAATAGGAATTTGACATATCACACTAAACAAACGGTTGAACGTGGCAGGAAAACCAGACTTCCAGAAGAAAACATCAAAATGATTCAGTTGAAGAGAACAGATCTGATATAACGAAGTTCTTTAGGTACAATAGCAAAAAATCAATAAATAAGTGCAAGCATGTTCGTAAAAACCCGTGGTTGATTAAAACTTAGTGTGTTTAAACAGTTTTAAAATACGTTCATCGCCGATACCGAATTACATCTGACATTTGAAGGGGAAACGAAAGTACGCTAGCGACGTCATCACTTTGACATCATACAACTGTTTGCCACAAAATCAGTTTGACCGACACCGTCAGTTACATCTTTTGAAGTATGAAATCATAAATCGTGTGGATCCAGAAACAACATGACTCTTCATCGTTTGGAAAAAATTTCAACGGAATTCCGAAATCGTTGGCTTAGTTATTATTAGTGGGAACAACTGCGTTGGAAAGAAACAATTAAATTTTTTTATTAAAACTCTAAGGCCCGGTTGTTTTAGAGAGGTTAAATTTAGTCCATGGTTAGGTGAAACTTCAAACGTAATTCTTTTATACAGAAACACTCCTGGTCTTTCTTTAGTATCATTGAAGTACTCTCCAAGGAAACTTGATTACGTAAACCCGAAATGAGATAACAAATCCACCTTTTAGGAGGTGAATCCAACTTCAGATTTTAAAATAATTTATCCAAGGGTTAGGTGTAACTGAATTCCTTTATATAGAAACACGTCCGGTTCTTTCTAAAGTATCTTTGAAGTATAATACTCCAAGGAAACCCAGTTGTGTAAGCCCAAAGTTAATGGACGACGAAACCAATCTTCAAGGGGAGCTGAAAAGTGGGTAACCGAGCAAGTTAACAATATTTATCAAATACCATTCACTGGATATTAAATTTATGGTAGTCTGATTGGCTCTCTACTCACGGTATAATTCATGTAACCTATAGTTTGTCCAAATATGAAAACTGACAGTTTGATCACGGAACATCTTCTTTCAAAATGGCAGGAAAACTCGTTTTGGTAGAAAACAAAGTTCTAGATACTTTTATCAAGTGTTTGGTTTTTAGTAAAACAATTTTTCCACTCACGCTTGTTGGATATGATCTTATGATAACCAACTCGGTGCTCCGCACGTCGTCCGCTGTCTAAAAGCTGGTAATCAATGCACGTTTGTGGAATAATTATTTAATATGCCAGGCCATACAAAAATGAGAACCTGTTTATTGCAGGTACATGTGTATGTGATGAAGTTTTGCCGACAAACTGGTACGAAAACGTGCCGTACGTGGATAAGAACGTGACCAGTCTGGACAGTAAACAAAGCGGTATCCTGCCCTTAGTTATACGAGAGATGGTCAGTTACTGCTGCCGAGGGTGTAACGGATACACGACTAGGCTTGACTTTCACAGAGACAGTGAAGGGAAGGTGAGATGTGATAAAGTACACAACCCGCCCTTAATAATAACCAAATAAGAGTAATAATAATAAAAAATAATAATAATAATAACAATAATAATAATAATAACAATAATAATAATAATTACAGTAATAATAACAATAATAATAACAATAACAATAGTAATCTTAACAATACCTTAAGAACAACTTGTAGTATGTAATGTAGGACCCTCTTTATAAACCAGTCGTATTGGTTGTAAATTTACACGATAATTCAATTTTTCGAGGATTGGGGTCGGGTTATGATGTTTTTATTATTAGTGTAAACATTGTCAGTTCTTAGTGTTAGTAATAGGTTAAATATTAGAATTGGCATTAGCATTAGACTTAGCATTAGCATAAGCAGAAGTATTAGCATTCGTATGAGTATAAGTATCACTATTACTATTACTATGAGCAGTGCAATATATTTAGAGTTTGTAACGAGGGCGCTTTTATGGCATCCTCGCATGAAATATACGCCTATCATCATAATAATTATCATGCGTTAGTCTTTAATCATTGTAGAAAGGTAGTATAGCATTGTCTGAAAGAATCGTTTTCAAGACGAGAAAAACTTCAAACTATATGAAGACCGCTTAAGTTTTCAAATAAGGAAGGTAGTCAAACTAAAAAACAGCCATTAACCCAAACAAAAAGCATAAAAAAAAAACAAGAAAAGATAAATACAGAAAATTGAAACAAAAAGGCTCTCACAATAAATATACAAAGAGTAATTTTTTCACACTCGTAACAGAACGCACAGAAAAAGGGCGCAGTCGACGTGCAAGAGATCATTGGCAAGACTACAATGGTGAGTTTCCCCCTGGCCGGCAATAGAGAACAGGACGCCTACACTGGTGATGAGGACTTGGTGTTTATACCCATCGTCGACAGTCCGGGGGTGGCATTCATCATCGCAGACAAGAAGTCCATTCATCACGAGGTGTTGACGGCGATGCTGCGCGTTTGGCCTTACGTGCTGTTCCTGCTTGCGTTCTCCCTTTTCGCAGGAATCATCCAATGGCTACTGGTGAGGGGTGCTTCAATAGACCATTGCACGGTTTCTACCGCTATCAAAAATTACATTTTCAGGATCATTTGCGCCATAATCGTCGGTATTATAGAGATAATTTTGGTGGAAATACAATGTGGGGGGTTTGTTAACTTTGAAGGAATTTTTGAATCTTTAAGTTAATACTCATTAAATGGAAATGAACTCGTATGCCATAAGTGGCACTCGCTCGGCGGCTAAAGGGAAGTGTTTGTGACTTTCTATTAACATTTTCCCCTTTTGAATATCCTTTCCAATTTCCCCTATTCACAAACAAAATTAAAGAATGATATAATGCTCTCCCTTTATGAATATAAACAAATGATCTGCCTTGAAACCTAGCAAAGACTTGATTACCTTTGTAGTAGTTGTAAAATGCGTATTCTAATTGGCATTGAAGTTGTACAAACTACTGTGGTGTCGCTGAAACAAAAGGCAAGTTTATAGTAATTGATCATCAGTTGGATACCTTAAATGTGTGCAACTCTAGAGATGGTTTCGTCCCCATTAAATCTTAAACTTAATTTAATTTTGTTGCGATAAACACGCGAAGCCCCCAGGGGTTTGCCAGCTAGGTGAGTATTACCACAAAGCGTTTATGATTAGGATATGTACTAGATATATCAGGAAGATACTTGCTCATCCAAACGTTTTGTTTTACTAAAGGACATGCCGCACAACAAAGAACATTTTCCGCGATCATTTCCTAAGGGCTGCTACGAAGGCTGGTGGTGGTCCTTTATCACCATGACAACCGTTGGGTAAGCATTCCGATGCTATACGGATATTTTGGACTAAACTAAGACAATATACGAGTCAGACCATGTCAAATAAGAGTTAAGAATCCATTTATTCAGGTCTCGGATTTTTCTTTTTCTTTCAGATACGGAGATCGAATCCCTAAGTCATATTGCGCTCGTCTATTTGGTATACTTTGGATATGGGCTGGCATAGTTACTATAGCCATATTAACAAGCAACACCACCATATCACTGATGGAGACTGTGTTTTTCAATGAAGTCATACTCTATAACACAAAGGTAAGACAGCGGAAGGATCGTCTCCCCTCTCCCCATGCAAGAAAAGTCAAACCTTCCCCTCGAAAAATTTTGCCGGTTCTTAATTAGGTCGTCACCCTTTTTGTCCAGCACAAAGTAGTGGAAAACCAGTTTTGAAAAAAACTGTTTCATCTAAGGTGGCGAGTGACTGAGCCGAATATGGGTTTGATCAATACGGATTGATATAGTATAAAAGTTTAGCCGTACAGTTTAGTGCAAAGTTGTCGTTTCGAGCGTTAGACTTCGTTCTTGCGCTCCAACCAACCGTTTCAACCTCTATTGATCAAAACCCATATTTACTGTAGGACAGCTCTGTCCCTTGCTTGTTCTTCTATCAAACAAATTGTATTTACAGGACCCTGAGCTGGCACGAGGACAAGCCGGCAGTTGTAATGTTGTTACAATGTGTTCGTAGAACACAGGGGCGTAGAAACGGGCCAATGTTCCAAATAACCGCTGACCGGGCTGACCAAACAGTACTCAACTCAGTAATTTTTTAATTAACTGAAATTAAGAATTTTTAAGCTCATTCATATGCATGGCCTCTTTCTAGCCTGAACGGCCCTGTGGGTGTAAGCCGGAGTGGATGGTTCGAATAGACGTTCTTTAAACAACGCATTAAAACAGTGCGATACAATAATAATAATAATAACAGTAATAATAATAATAATAATAATAATAATGATAATAATAAAACAATAATAATAATTTTTATTATTATTATTATTATTATTATTAAGATTATAATAATAATAATAATAATTACTACTATTATTATTATTATTATTATTACTACTATTATTATTATTATTATTATTATTACAATAATAACAATAGTAAAAATAACAGCGAGAGCAATATGACACTAATAATAAAAGCAATAATAACTAATAATGATCTCTACTTTTCTTAAAGATGAAGCGCTTCTACACGGCAGCTCTACAATTTCAAACTAAATAAAAATCAAGTAAAATTGTCCGGAAAATATGAGCATTAATTGTTATGCCGGATTTACACCGCAATGAAATTATAAAACATACTCATGTAGCCGATCCAACACAGGTTGATATATTTTGAAAAACTTAAAACCTAAAGTTTTGTGAAAGTAGTTAAGTTGTGAAAGGCTGGATGAAGTCATGCAGCGTCTTTTTTCAAGACAACTGTCTCTTTAAGAGTCATATTCCACGGTTACACCCGGCATAGTCACCAGAAGTAAGGTCAGTGCTATTAACTGAGCTGTAAACATTTTTTCTACATGTTTTAACCGTCCCTTATTTCGTCTGGATTATACTTTCCAGAAACAAAGCACAATTTTTTTAGAAATTATCTCGTTTCTCTTTTGCTGCTAAAAAGTTCATTTTATGTCTTTTGCAGACGGCCGCCATTGAGAACTCAACTGCGTATAAAGTTGGTGTACGTCGAAATGCTGTCATGAGAACAGGTCACCACCTTTCCTCCTCTTCACATCAATTTGTCCCAGTTTCTATCTTATCTCTCTTTAGTTTTTCCCTTTCTCTCTTCTTTGTTTGGCTACAAGGAAAATTCGACGTAACCTCACAATTCAGAAGGCTATTGTTTTACAGAATAAATGTGTAATCATTCATTAGTAGCAGCAATGTATCTCTTTTTTGTTTTCTTTCTTTTTTGTCTTTGTCCAACTTTTGCTGATTTGTCTTCTCGTTTAACAGTTTCGGCTCTGTCAGAGAGCCCTCTTCAGAAAGTTAAAAAACGAATTAAGTGTCATAATTTCGCTGGTTCAGTTTCTCTTGTGAAAATACATTTTTAACCTACCAATGATAAAACACATTGGCATTTAAGTGATCTGATAAATTATGTGGCAGGCTGCCGCCACTCATTGTTTGATAATTAGTTGAGTTTAAAATTATGTATTATCAATCAGAGTAGCAGAAGGGCTGGTGATTCTGGTTGCTAGTTCTGGTTGGTTTTAAAAATATGAATTAAGGCTACTAGTAAAGTCTTTAGGAAAACGAGTATCCTTCACAAACAGCTCACTGAGATAGGTAAAAAACAATGTCAAAATTGAAGCTTGAGTGATTACAAAAATGGTGCTTTTATGAAATTTACTTTCCTGAAGAGTACAGCTGCAGAAACGGTAATAGTAAAAATAAAATTGACTTCTAATTAAAGGCAAGGTTCATGGCAACGTCAAAGATATAGCAGACTCACTGCAAGGTGAGCTAGTGAGGGCCGCTCTGGTGGACTCGTACAGTGCTGGTAGTAACAAAGACTGGTTTGATCATTCTTGGCTAAGAGTAAAGAACATAATCCCAGTCGGATACTCATCGGCCACCGGCGTTGTGTTCAGCGGCGACCTCAAGAAACAGAAGAAGTGCTTCCAACTTTACATCCAGCGCCGCCAGACATTTATCTACAGCATCGTTCAGAAAACCGTTAAGCATATTAAGGTAAAGACTGTGAGACTAAAAACTGCCATGGTCTAGCACATTCTACGTAGTAATGACAGTTATAAAGTGAGTCGATACTTACTTCAACTACTACTATTACTACAATAACAACAACAACAACAATAACAATAACAGTAATATTAATATTAGTAATAACATTAGTTGTAATAATAATATCAATAACAAGTATTTGTGATAACACAAGTAAGATGTTTTACTCGAATCTATGTTCTCTTTCTAGACAAGCAAAGTTCCTCTGGCCGTGAAAAAGTCCACAGAACTCTTGAAGGGAGACTCTAAACTGTACAAGTTAACGTCATTGATCCTGGGCGTGTCACTGGCCGTCCTGGTGCTGTTTGGTCTGATGTGGGAATGCTACTACAGGAGGAGGGCGAGACGGTGGTGCAGATACGTCTGCAACAGTAAGAGCTAACTCTTTATAGCAACTGGTTCATCTGTGCAAGGTTAACAGTTGGTAAAATCTCTGATTGTCAACAGGGAGGTCCCGGGTTCATTCCCCGACCAGGTCGAGGAATGACAGTGCGGATTCTCTCCCGCACCGTCCGCGGACACGACTGGGGGTAATAGAGTTCATTCTGTTGTTTTGTTACAATCGAATATTTTTCTTTGATTATTTAGTCAGACTGGCAATTAATTTTGGTATTTACTTTTGGAACTCTAATTGAATGTGTACATGGACATACTATTGCCTGTTGGCACTAACCAGGAAAGCTCGATAAATGAAAGCCGAATAGTCCATTTCACGGTTCCTGAAAGGTAACCAAGCCTTTATATGAAACCGAGGCGAATGTTTTACCCGCAGAGTTAGAGAAGTGGAAGTAACAGACATGCTAATGATTTTTTTTCTTTTGATAATTATTTCTACTTTGCTAATTGTCCCAGGACAACAGCCTTTGCCTTGGTTTTAAATAGAAGTTACCTTTCAGGAACCGTGAAATGGTCTACCTACAAAACAACATTAAGCTTAAGAGGCTGTCTCTGTAATTTTCGACCGCTCAATATGGATCAAAATTGGGATTTCTTTTAAAGTTTCTGTACTGA